>JAHQIV010001258.1:0-12755 GCA_030463285.1 Phytophthora europaea
AGCTCCGTCTCCTCGAGCTGGTCGCGGCGCAACAGACCGTCCATGAGCTCCGTCTGGGCGGCGGTGGCGTCCTTGCGGTAGCAGCACATGTAGATGACGGTGGCCACGGCCACGACGGCGGCGACCGCCAGCACGACGCCCACCCACTTGACGGCCGACACGACGCTCTCCACGTCGCTGGACTGCGACGACATGGTCCGAGGAAGAGGGAATTGTTTTGATGGTGTGAGCGCAGGTCGGGAGTAATCGAAAGAGATGGGCCCCGAGTCAGCGGGTTGACTGGGATAAAGTATAGTGGAGGACTAAGTACGATTTGTACGTCAACCCGACGTGACCAAAGTGTCGGTTGAAGCTGTTGCCGGTTGATTGGCATTCGGCTGCAGTTCCGACGCTTTGTGGGGCTGGAGAAGCGAATCACGAATGATATCGCTGGTGGCGCTTGTGCTTTCGAGGTTGATTACAGTAGTGATGTAAGATCACTGATGTTTGGTCAAAGGATCAGAGGTGGCTGCGGCATGACCGAGTTTCATCGTCATCGTCATCGCCATCGTCATCGTCAAGGCGAATGAATAGACAGTGGATCACGCTGCTCTGAGCGTCTTAGTGAGACCAGGTCAAGGTGGAAGACGATATCCGCAGCTGAAAGTGTAGTATCCATTGGATAGGCTCAACTCCTAACGTGAACAAGCTCGCTCACGTGTTGCTAATACTAGCGAAATAGGGGTTAATGAGGACCCACAGAATATGCGTGGGGTACCGACCATCATCAACTTAGCTAATAATTTAGCAACCACGCATGAATCCAAAGTACATTTCGACAGAGGGCGGCTCAACCATCGCTATCCACGCCACGTCCGCCGTGGCGTCGCACGGTCGAATAAAGAGGAGACCGAACCGGCAGAGAGCTCTGTTGCAATTCGATAAGATCTCGCTGGCACGTAACTTAGTGCAACATGACGTCGGGCGCTACAGTAACTGAGCAGAGTGAGCAGAGTGAGCAGAGCTGGTCAACACCTTGGGGAGCGGTGCCGCGCAAGGTCTGCCACCAACTTCCAGTCAAGGCGACCGACAGAAAATGTACCTACGTGATCCGCCATTACCTGGCTTTACCGCCACATGATTATTCTGCACCACTGTTCACTACTATATCCACCATTAAACCCAGGGGTCCTTACCTCTCCCCGTCCTTGTTTGCACTGCCCCCTGCTTTACCGCGCGACGCACGCAACGGCCATTCCATTCCCCATTCGTCTCCAAGACATCTCCTGCCCCCCATGCCGTTCCTGCACGTGACGCTGCGCAGCGCAGCGGACCTTCCGTCCAGTGACTTTAGCCTCGTGGGCGGCAAGAGCGACCCGTACGTCATCTTGAAGCTCAACGGCGCCAAGCACCGCAGCCCGTGCCTCAAGAACACGCTCAACCCCGTGTGGGACCCTCCCGAGCGCTACGTCTTTCCCGTGTCTGACGCTTCCAGCGCCGTGCTAAACGTGGAGGTCTACGACATGGACACACTGAACCCGGACGACCTGCTGGGCACACTCGTGGTGCCCGTGGCCAAGCTGGCGGACGAGATGGACGTGTCAACGCTCGAAAACTTCCCACTGTCGGTGGCCAGCGAGTTCGCCAGCCAGAAGCGCAATAGCACGCTGCAACTGGAGCTGTGCCTCAAGTCCGTGGACGACCAGGAGAGACGCGCGTACGTGTGGGAGAACGAGAGCTGGGCCATGGGCTCCGGCTGGAAGCCCACCAACACCAAGGAGCGGAAGCAGTGGTCGTCGTACGACGACTCGGCCACGTCGGCCATGTTCAGTGACGTGGCGCCGCGCGCGCCGGCCAACATGACGGGCTCAGGCTGGCAGTATTGCTCCGGACGCGGCGACGGACAGGGCTGGTCGTACGCGCGGACGTTTGCAGGGCCGTGGACGCCCACTAAACCGTCCTTCAGCTTCGCGAGACGCCGCATGTGGGAGAACACGTTCAAGCGGGACAGTGACTCGGGCGCGGCGTTCTAAGATGAATGACGAGAGTTGAGTGAGTGAGTGAGTGTATGGAATTGCCCACCCACCAGTGAGTTGACGGACGTGTGGCACCAAGATTGAATGTATAATTATTGCTCAGCAATGATTGAGGTCTTAACTCTGTAGTGTCTGCTAATGGCATAAAAGGTCGATCTCGGAGTGAATCGACGCCTCGGCAGAAACGGATTCGTACCAACATGGAGCCATCCGAGTCTGAAGTCATGGAGCAGCACACGGACGAAGCGGTTGTCGCCAACATTGAAGAAGCTCATGAGGTGGATGCCCAACGTGAGAGCGATCGACACGAGAAAGACGTCGAAGGCAGCGCTACCGTGTCCAGTACGCGGACAGAGGAAGAAGTCGCCGCTGCTGGTGGCAACGCGTTGCGTTTGGCTTGGACGTTCGGCTTCCAGAAGGACCTGATCAATGGCGTCCACAGTTTGTCCACGGGCTCACGTCGTGCAGTGTTTTACGCTGCTGCTCACACGGGTGTCATCTACGACTACGCCCGCCGCCAGCAACGACTTCTGCAAGGCCATTGCCACCCGATTTCGTGCTGTGTTGTGAGTGAAGACAAGCACTGGGTCGTCACGGCAGATCGCGGCCAAGAGTCCATGCTGGTTGTGTGGGACGCGCAGTCGGGCAACCCGATCCGAACCATCTTTCGACCGCACCCGAGTGGCGTTCAAGCTATCGACATCTCACCTGACGCGCTGTTTCTCGTTACGCTGAGTGCTGTCGACCGTGAGGATGAAGACGCCCAACCCACGACCACCGCGCGAAAAAGGTTTGATCAAGAGCTGGCAGTGTGGGAGTGGGCAGCTCCAGTGAGCGGTGCAGCAGTGTCAAAGCCCCTGTATTCGTCGCTCGTGGCCACGGAGGACGTGCAGCACGCTGTACGCTTCAACACGTATGATGTTCGGGAGCTAGTTACAACAGGAAGGCAGCGCGTGATCTTCTGGAGCTGGGCAGCTCGAACGTTGTTGTTCTACTCGCCATCGCTGGCGCAAAAGGACTTTCGCCAAGTGGTGGGAGCCTTCACGCAGTCTCTCTTCGTTCCAGACTCGGCGCAAGCCCTCACAGGGACGGAAGATGGTGATCTTGTGCTTTGGGACGCAGTGCAGAGCGAGAATGGCGCGGAGACTCCTGCGGGCAGTTTTCCTGAACGAAAAGCAGTCAAAATTGTGCGACTCGCAGGCGGTGCCGAGCCACAGCGCAGAGTCGCGCTGACTGTCATCGTGGACATGGACGGCTACCTCGTTCTTGGCTCTAGCGACGGAGCAGTGCGCTTCTATGACTTTGATTTCCGGTTGGTGGCTTGGTTTGAGGACATGAACGCCGGTCCCGTCACGAGCGTGTCGTTTGCTCTACCGAATGCAACGAATGCTGACGGTGACAACAAATTTGAGATTGGCACTGACGGGGACAGCGAATCTTTTCATGTTCCTGACTTTATCGTGTCGACGGCGTCTGCGTTCATCGTTGGAATGAGTGCGGGGCTGTTTGCTGAGCACGAGGCAGATAGGCGACGCGGTACACTGCTGGTGCAAGGTATCAACGACTCTATCCATGGTCTTGCGGCACACCCGAGACTCGCACAACTTGCATTGAGCTCTTACTCGGGGGTTGTGCAGCTTTGGGACTACGCTGCTAAGCGTTTGATCATGGTTAGACGCTTCGACTCGGAGAAACTTCGTCCACAATGCCTCACGTTTGCTCGCGATGGGCGAAAGCTTGTAGTCGGCTTTACTAGCGGCATCGTCAAAGTGCTTCACGCTCAACGGCTCGATGATTTGGCCTCGTTTCGTCTGGGAAAAGCTGCGATCACCGACGTACTTGTGAGTCCGGATTCCTCGCTCTTTGTAGCGCTAGATGCGAACTTGTTCCTCGGCATGTGGCGAGCTAAGCAAGGGAATCCCGACGCTGAGGACTCGGACGAGTGGGTGTATTTGGGCCGTTGTAGAGCACACTCAAAGCCAGTGACTGGACTCGAGTTTTCGCGCGATGGCGACGGACAACCTGTGCTAGTATCTGTGAGTGAGGACCGAACGCTAGCCGAGTATTGTCTGGAGCGCTCGAGCATTCTGGATGGAGTCGTACTCAAGCAAGCTCCGACTTGTGTGGAGCAAAGTGCTGTTCCTACGGCTTGTTGCTGGCACCCGGAGCTACGTGGTGTGCAAGAGGATCTAGTCATCGTGGCGAACGACGAGTACAAGCTCAATCAATGGAATACTGGCAACCAGACGTGCCGCAAGACGACGCTAGGTCCATCGTATGGAGGACCTATCAACAGGTTGGTGCCCGTGCCGCTCCGAGAGGATGACCAGATAGCTGCTGAGGCTACAGGGGGCGTAGCAGAGAGATACTGCGTCTACAGCACTCACGAAAAGGTTGTCGGGCTGCTAAAACTTCCTCTTGACGGGAACCCGCACAAGGCCATGGGGCTTATCGCCCACCCAGGCAAGATCAGCAACGTGGATGTCACTTACGACGGTAGTCACTTGCTTACTGCAGGTGGCGATGACCTCGTCGTGAATATGTGGGAGATTCACACACATCAACTCGATCTATTGGAAGCTCGAGGTACTCCTCGGAGCGTTGAAGAGAACGTACGAGGCGAGATCAAGCTCGAAGGAACAATACAATCAGCCAAGGACGAGTTGGACGAGAACGATATCGCGTTGGCTCCGTACTTGGCATTGCTCGAAGGCGGGCGAGACGGGTTCTTTTACCACGAAATCGTTGACTACTTTTACTTGGCTCAGCTTCGCGTCCAGGGTGAAGATGCCACTACTGCCCGCGAGATCACTGCACAAATTCCATTGCGAGAGATACCAAATGTCATGCGAGCGCTAGGCTTCTACCCTACCGACGAGGAGATTCAGCACATGGTGAGTGAAGTTCGCTATTCACGCTTTACCGAGACGTCTCGGCCGGTGGAAAGCATCGGACTGCATGACTTCATCAAGTTGTACGTAAACCATCGACCTGTCTTCGGAGTCGGCAAGGCGCAGATCGAGCGTGCCTTCAAGATACTTGCTTCGGTGTCTAAAGGGCCGGGTGACGAAGAGGACAATAGACCAGCAACATTGCGATGGGATCAGCTAGAAGCCCGACTACTGCACTCTGGCGAACCGATGAGTGACGAAGAGCTACGAAGCTGCTTAGCTGCTCTCCTTGCGACTGGAAGTGATGGAGGATTGGTGATGGATCCACAGTATACCGCCCTCACTTTCACCGACAAGGTGCTAGGCTTCGACGACTACGAGAACCCAGAAGGAGAGGGAGATAATGTCATGTAAGCTACAATAATCTTCGTGCATTTACGCTTAGATGGTGGCTTGTTCAGCCTGGTTCTTCACGATCTACCAACAGCTTATCTTGAGCTACTTTGATGGGGTTTGTTCGTCTCTAGAAACCAGGGCATTCGCAGCTCTCGTGGCTCTGGAACATTGTTGCTGTTCTTCGACCCGCAGCAAACTGACATCGACTTTGGCGGCATCAACTCGGACGACTTAGGATGAAGTAGCCCACGAACACGATCAGCCACTGAGACTCTGCGCGGTCTGTGGAAGCTGTCGCTTGTATTTCTTCGAGTGCGAGTTCGGTGTTCGTCCATCATTGTGTAGATGCCTCCTGTAGTCGAAGTGGAGTATTTTCTCGTTGTGGCTGATGACGCGGACGTCGAGTAGGCCGGCGGCTCTACTGGAAAGTCGAAGATGTCGACAAGTCGATCGAGAAAATGGTCAATCCTCGCTCGGACACTGAGACGGCGTCGTGACCGCCCTCCATCGAGTAAGGAGCAGCGTCCAATTCCTTTCATTGGTGAGTGCTTGGTTCTTGCTATTGAGATGGACCTGGTAAACGCACCAATGGAGAAGGGATAGCATAGCACGCCAAAGAGAGACGGGAGAGGAGTCTACCTACCATACACTTGTTGTTGAGCAGCTGAAGCCGCTTGCCTGCCAGCATATGCCTTCCCATCCTTCTTTTCCGCCCCAAGATGCAACGTTTATCGTGCCCGCATGGTGTCAACACTCGGAACACTTGTATGAGTCCGGGATCATGAAGAGATGTTGCCTTTCGCTGGTCGTAAGATGGCTACAGTGACAAGGTACATGGCTACATAGATCAAGTGCAGTGCACTGCAGCAGCGCACTATTGCCATCTTCAGCTCCGCGTAGCCCGTCTGGAACATCGGGAGAGGTGTCGTAGTCCTGTATCAACTGGGAGAGGCAGGTTTCAGTTGACGGGTGGATGGATGTACATGTATGTACGTGCTGTTTTGAGTCCACTACCAAGTATTTGACGGCATGCGAGCGCTACAGATGCAGTTGTGTCCATCAACATCAGGCTTCAAGTTGTCTATCCACCGCACGGTTGGTGTAGTGCCAACATACCTTGCACCAGCATGAAGATCCTCTCCACCACAAAGCTCAGTAGATGGCCCACCTCAGTCGTCAAAAAGAGGGATTCCTGGCGTACACTACGTGTAGGATGAACTGCAACACTCTTGTGTTCCTACTCACGTGTTGGGTTATGGCTACCGAGGCTGTGCGTGAATCGGATCTCCGTCGTGCACTGACACAGCTCGCAGCTTCGTCCAAACACGGCAGCGTCGCCGTTCAAGAGTTGTTGGAGGGTCCCCCAGAGCTCACGACGTCGCTCCTGCTATTCAACCAACTCACTCGCGAGGAACGCAGACAACTTCTGACCCAAATTGGTGAGCTGCACCTCTTGGGAGACGGCTCCGTGCCTCACAATGCGACTCACGGCGAGCTATTTCTCCAGACGAGCGCTGACAGCTACGGAAGTGGCCGGGCCCAATTCCTTCTCGGTGTATCTCGATCTCTATCGGACGACAATGCTGCTGCGCACCTCTACTACGACTTTGCAGCTCACGGAGGGTCCATTGGTGCGTCAATGGCTCTCGGGTACAATGCACTGCATGGCTACGGGGCGACCAAGTCGTGCTCGACAGCTATGAGGCACTACAAGTTCGCAGCAGACCGAGTCGTCAGTCAGCAGAGTGACCAGAAGCTGCAGCTCTACGCGTACCCCGAGCCTGCTCGGCTTTCGCAGACTGAAGGTGCTCGATACCACGCCGACCTCAATCCGGCCGAAGACTTTCACCGAGCCGAGTACCTTCGACAACGTGCAGCCGACTACCGCAACGCGGATCTGATGGTTCAATCGGCGAGTATCACGTTGTTCAGCGACCTGTACACAACTTCAGCAGTGTCCGACGTTGAAGAGCACGCGGCTCGAGAACGAGAAGCCTTGCGATTTCTTGAGAGTTCGACCAAAATGGGCAACATCAAGGCTCAAGCACTTCTGGGGCATGTGTACGTCTACGGACTCGCTGGTAGCAGTCCGAATGTTATCAAAGCTGTGGAATTGTACGAGTCTGCATTGAATGCATCGAATGCTCGGCCTAGTGGCGAAGCTGCGAATGGTCTCGGGGTGGTTTACGCACGTGGGATCGGTGGAGTGTCTGTAGACCTTGATCGATCTCGCAGTCTTTTCAAAGTTGCAGCTAATGCAGGCCATGCAGAGGGGGTTTACAACACTGGTATGGCCTTTTTGGGGTTAGGAGGAAGCTTTCACGCTGCTCGGGCCAAGGAATACTTCGTCGCTGCGGCACATGTCGGCCACCTCAAGTCCATTTTCCAGCTTGCTCGGATCAAGCAGCGGCAGATTCACACGATCGGTAGTCTGACTAGCAGCAGCGTCTCGTGTGAAGAAGTTGTGGAGCTCTACAAGCGCGTGGCCGAGTATTCACGTGAAGGAACGACTATGATGACAACAGCGCTGACACATGCACAGCGTGGAAATTGGGCACTCGCTTTGGAGCTGTATATGATTGCGGCTGAAATGGGGTACGAAGTCGCTCAGAGCAACGCGATTTGGTTGATCGAACGACTACAGCGCCAAGTATTCGGCGCCAAGTCAACTCGCAGCTCGAAGCAACTAGAGCGATTGTACACGCGACTTGTAACTCGCGCTGCTGCACAAGATAGCACTGATGCTCTACTGCGAATGGGTGACGGAGCTTTCTTGGACGAGGACTACACCGTCGCGTTGAGGCACTATCAACACGCAGATTTAGTGAGCGCTGGAACTTCTGCTCAAGCGCTCTACAATGTGGGCTACATGTACGAGTACGGCTTTGGACTGTCTTCAACTTCGCCAGAACGAGCTGCGCTGTACTATCACCTCGCAGGTGAAAAGGGGCCATCTCTGCGTCTTGTAATGGCTGCGCTGCAACTCAAGTTGCGCGTCCAGAAAGTTTTCAAGCAAGTCATCAACATGGGTCGTCAATTTTTGCAGTCAAGGACACGACACAGTGATGAGCAGAGCTCATCAATTGAAGACGTTTCTTTATCAACGATGGTTCAGAGCGTGGATGAAGCAGCAGTGCCAACCTCCAGAGACATCTCTGAGTTTGACAACCATCGGAGCACATACCAGCAGCAGATGATGGCGCTTAAAGACTCAGCTACTCTCGCTGAAACTGATACTGACGACAACACTCAAGCATCGGCTGTGAGAAGTGACCCATACGAATATGCTGCAGCACTCCAGTTCCTCGGAGATCAAACTCGACTGCATCTTGAGCTTGCGCGGGGTGAACTACCTTTGGAGCAACAGGACTTTACCATTGAAACGTGGCTTCGTGTCGATGATCTTCCATCTGCGACCAACCAGGTTGTCACGCTGGTCGATGCGCTGGATAACTTCCAGCTTGAAATGCTTCCTGCCACTGGGGCTGCTTGTGATTCGTGCTGGATGCTGCGCTTCCGGAAGTACTCACTGGTTGATGAACAGCCTCCTGAGCTCGTACTTAGCTTTTCTCACGCTCCGCTGACCCCGCACGCATGGAACCACATCGCAGTAACATTTGACGCCACTTTCCAGACTGTCACGTTGCTGCTGAATGCTCGGGTCAAGCAGGTGCTCACGTTCCGCCCGCACCCAGCAGCTCCAAGCCGAAGTGAAGATACAACAAAAGACGGCGGCACATCCGCTTCTTCCAAGTTCCTTGCAATCGGAGGAAATCTCGCTCGAATCAACGGGATGAGTCCTCCCAACTCGAGAGTGTTCTCGGGTCAACTCGTGCACTTCCGCCTGTGGAAGACGCGCAAAACCGTGAAAGAGATTCAAGTCTTGATGATGGAGCAGTACGATGAGGTGGCAACGCGGGATCTCTTGATCCACCTGCGCTATGATCTTCAAGCTGGGTCCGCGGCCGGGAAAACGCGTGAGACGCAGAGTGATCAAAAGAATTCGAAGACAACCTCAAAGCGGGTTATGAACGGAGATCAGACCGTTCCTGAAGCTCATGGCGTTCGACTGAAGATTGTAGAGTTTCCTCCCCCAAACTAACTTGGTCCAACCCGAGTACGTCGTCGTCGTTAGTTATCAACGATTCCTAACTTCATGTAAAATGATCAATCGTGGCGTTTTAGTTTTTTTGCCTTATATTTTTGAGCAAAACCTTGGCACAGGCGTTCTTTGACGCACAGACCTAGTACATTCAAGTCTGAAGACACCGCACCACAGTGCCACAATGTTGTAAAACATTTCGTTTGCCCATTCCATGGTCATTTACAGTCGCGCAAGCTTTGAGGCCGCTCGCAGGATGGTGTTGAGCAATAAGTGTGAAAAAAAATGAGGCGGTGCTGCCTAGCCATTTAGCTTAGATACTCCATTCGATACGCAGGGCCAAAAGTCGTCTGCAAGGTAGTCGTGTTAATTCAATCGATACCATGTTGATGTTGCAGCTCATACGAGCCAACCGCACCAGAACCTCCTAAACATGAGCAGCAGTGCCGGCGCGAGGTGGGGCCTTCAGCGATCGCACCTTCACTTTTTGGCGCAAGTAGTGGTACCCCCCAACGAAGAAGAGGAAAATCCACTCGAAAAACGTGTTGTTACGTGGTTCAACACCGTTGGACAGCATTCGCAACAGAAATCCATTCCAAGTCGTGGTGATAGAGTATTGGCCAAACCAAAGTCCGTTGATGAGGATTTGAGCCCTCTTGTCGGATCTGTAAGAAAAGGAATGGAACGGAGGTAAGTAACTGTGAATAATTAGCAACATGGTCTAGCAAAAGTACCCACGCTTTCGAAGCTGCTGGTGTTTGATCTGTGAATGTGGCATAGCCTAAAATCAATCATGTATCAAAACTTAGTAGCGAAAAAGAGTGTTCGGTGTGGAAATTCCACGTACCTGTCGTGATGTGGCCTTCATTCTCACTCGGAGTGCTATAAGAAAACATACCACAAAAATGTTAGGAGACACTCAATTGTGTTGCCAGAAAAACTGAGTGTACCTTGCTTCCTCAGCCGCTTGGTTAGAGCTCAACGTGCTCTTGACAACCACTGAAGTGTCCAAGAGGTTGAATGACGACGTTCCCGGGTAGAAGACAGCCACCGAGATGTTGTACAGCAGCAACTCGTTGCGCAAGCTGTCCGCCAGTCCTCGGATGGCACTTTTCGAGCCACTGCAGGCTCCACAGCCCACAGGGAACTCGAGACTGTCGACACTGCTCACAAACACGATGCGGCCGCGATTCTTAGCTTTGATCATGGCCGGCAGCGCAGCCTGGTCAACAACAGCATAGCAACGGTTAGCACCACCTCACAACTTTAAGGTACATCTTAAAGTTGCAACCTATAAGTTTACCTTAACCAGGACCACGGCACCATGGTAATTGACATCCATGGCCTCCTTCATCAGTGCAACATCCTGCTCCCAGAAGTACCCGGGCTTGATGCGCCTGCTGGCGGCGTAGACAATGTGGTCCGTGGGTCGGCCGTGGAAGGCGTTTGCCTCCTGCACCGCCTGCCCCACGTGCTTAAAGTCCGTGAGTTCACACTTGAAGGTAAAAATGGGAGCATCCCCCTTTGCCACTTTCTGGAGTTCACTTTGCGCCGCCTTTAGACACTCGGTCAATGGTCCAATAAGCGACACTTTGGCCCCCCTATTGAGGTATTTCTTGGCGATAGCAAGACCCAGCGGGTTTTCCGTACCTGCAATTATATGATGATGCAAACCACTGGTTAGGATAGTTTTAAACGGTTTAAGTGTATCGTAACCGCACCAGTAAGCAGCACGTGCTTGCCGCGGACATTGAAACCAGGCGCCGTAAGCAGTGACCAGAGCCATGAGAGCACACAGACGCCCACGAGCACGATGAGGGCGATCCAGCCGGGCTCCATTGGTCAGAGCTTTGGGGGGAAGAGTCTGTGGCCGTAACGAAGGAAGAGTGTTCAGTGCACCGCACTGATTGTGGCACCTACACCAATAAACATGGAGATTTGAGCCGGGGATAGTGAGCGGCAGTTGTTTTCGTCCTTCGCGTCTGCTCCTCATCGCGTAGTGGTGCCTACCGGCATACAATTTGCAATGAATCAGCGTCGAGTTGGAGGCAGTTGCCACAGGAAACTACAGTACTTGCTGGTACTGTACGTTAGTACCAGAAGCGCCTCCAGCAGAAATGCTGGTACTTCTCAGTAAGGAATCCTAAGGATCGATAACATTTTGGTGTCACATGCGGGAATACTGCGCTTCAACGACCAAGCGACGATTGATTTATGTATCATCATCGTGAGTCATGCGAGACGCTTGGCCGTAAGTGTGAGGTCCTTATCGACAGCAACTCTGATAAGAGATGCATTGCCGCTTTGGTTGTTCACACCCGGCGCAGGTCGATACAAAAATACCGTACAGGACGATTTTTTTCAATGATGTTCCTCGACTCGCTGACGTGTCTGGTGATGCAGTTCGGGTGCTAAGCTCGTCCCGTGACGAGCTGTCGATAATACTGAGTTTGGAGGAATAGTTCGCAAGCAGCACGGCCAGGCGTTTCTTGAGCCAATTATTTTCTAGGCTTTCGAGGCTTCCAATATACCGACCGTAGCAAAGCTTCAATTGATTTTGTGTTCAAAAGCTCTGTATTCGACTTCGTACCAAGCGTCTGGGTAACAACATTTGAGCGAGGTGTGTTGGAAGCCATAATGGATATTATCTCGAGAAGAGCGTAGCTACTCAACAATTTGTGGTAGCACGGACCTCCGCCGCTGTGTCAACCGAGCGGCCAGTCAAATAGGGCGATCTCTTCGCCCAGGCAACTCGGTACTGTACGAGGACGTTGAAGGCGTTGGCGCGACGGCTTTTCAGGATGCTTGAGAAGGATCAATAGCTGATAATGTGCTCGTATATTCATGTAGTAGTGCTCTGTAAGTGCCTGTTGCTAAACTTCGTTTTGTTGTTCGTGTCATAACACAACACCATTCGCTGTGAACGCCTTGCAAGTTGCAACAAAAACGAATAAAAAGGTATTCCAGCCATTTTCCAAAAAGCACTTGCAATGAAAATGGGAATAAAAACAAGGAACATGCGAGCGGCTTGTGTTTCCCATAGATACCGACGTCAGAGGAGACCGTCAAGCCGCTCGCGTATCACCGACCTCCTTACAGCTCTCTCTCTATCTAGAACTCCTCCGAACGAGGCTTCGCGACGGCACGCGGCTTAGGTGCAGGTGCCGGGGAAGGTGTGGAGGTCGACTTGGCGGGCGCAGACTTAGGCGGGGACACACTCTGCTTGGGTGGGGACGCACTCTGCTTGGGCATGGACGCGACCTGCTTGGGCGGGGACGCACTCTGCTTAGGCGGGGACGCACTCTGCTTAGGCGGGGACGCACTCTGCTTGGCCGGGGCCGGCGACGGGGA
>JAHQIV010001259.1:0-12747 GCA_030463285.1 Phytophthora europaea
GATCGAAGAGGAGCGCAATGCCATCAAAGAGTTTGAGCGTCGACGCGTCCCGGCCACTGCCTTATTGCAACGTATCGCACGCGGGTTCCTTGGTCGTCTGGAGTTCCGCCGTCGACTGCTGGAGCGCGAACGGTATCTGCGAAAGATCAATCGGGCGGCCACCAGAATCCAAACTCGAGTGCGAGGTATGCAAGCTCGAAGACGGAGTGTCATCGAGCGGTGTCTGCGGATAATTCGCTTTATGGCACCACAGATTCTTAGCTACGCGCTTGCTGCTCGAGCGAACGAGCCACCGGTGTTCTGGTACCCAAACACTGCCGAGCTTGGGGTTTTCTACTGGAATTACAGGGAGTATGTGCGCAGATCGGGTGGCAAACCGACACTGATCAAGGTGGAGAACAACGTGCTAGAAATCACGAGGCGCGTGCTGCGTCGCGAATACGCTCTGGTCAGCCGCATTCAGGCGCGGTGGCGCGGGCTGACCACGCGTATGGTCTTCCGCGAGTTTAAGCGACAGAAAGGATGGCTGAAGGGAACTCGTCAGTCTCCAGCAGTGAAGATCCAGCGTTTGGTCCGCGGTGATGCAAGTCGTCGCCGCTGCAGAGCGCTGCAAGTGACTATCAAGTACCCCACTCAGCATGAGGCTTACCGTCGGGAGATGGCAGCCCGCGAGCAGCAAGCAAGGGCACTGGCCTTCCGCGAACGGTTGATGGCCAAATACAAACAACAGTTCCAGATCAAACGCACCACGCGCATGGTCGTGCAGCAGGTCAAGCTGCCCAAGCCGTTCGGGGCTGAATCCATCGAGGAAGACGAGGACGGTGACCTAGGACCGGAGACGACTTCGCACATGCAGTACTCGCTTAGAAGTAGCAGCAGCAATAACACGACACGAGAGGTGCGGGACAACGCCGACTTCAGGTCCTGGAGCGGCAATCGAAACCAGAACGCTGTCCGCTTTGCGGCGATAAAGCGGCAGCTCGAGGGCAAACACGGTCGTCTGCGCGGCCCCAAGTTCCACATCCTCAAAGCTCAGATGTACGCTTCTGTCGCTGCAACTAGTGCGTCCTCTAAGGTCTCCGTAGACGATCGCGCTTGACCAGAACAAGTTGAAGTTTCTATCTAACTTAACATGAAGCTCACCTTTGCAGATATTGTTGTAACAGATTCAAGTTTCTATCCAATCATTGTTGTAAGAGAACTTAACATGAAAATCAACTTAGAAAAATAACTGTCAAATCCAAGCATGAAAATCAACTTAGCGAAATAACTGTCAAATCCAAGCATGAAAATCAACTTGGCGGTCCAAGCAGCAGGTGGTGCCGTTCACATTCAGATTTGCGCCGACCACCACAACAGCAGAAGCTAGAGCGAGCGAGTATGAACATCTCGACGGGCGCCACCGAGTGCGCAGTGGTGGCCTTCGGCTGCAACGACGACGGGCAGCTGGGCACGGGTGCCAAGCGGCGACCGACGCTGGCCATTGACGACGTGTCGGCCTCCAACTTCCCCAAGCAGCTCGGCGGCTTGCTAGGCGAGGAGATTGTGGCCGTGTCGTGCGGCTCTCGCCACACGATGGCGCTCACGGTCACCGGCGCCGTGTACTCATGGGGATGGGGATCGGTGCGTGCCTTGCAGTCTCTTGTTCTTGCGCTCTCTCTAAGTCCAGCCCTTGCTCACCCGCTTGCTGGGTGTGCTTGGTGCGATGCAGATGGGACAACTGGGCCATGGAGACCTCAAGAGCATCAATGTGCCGCAGAGGATCGCCTTCTTCGAGCAGGAAGGTCTCAAGGTGGACTACCTCTCGTGCGGAGGCTGCCATTCTGCCGCCGTGACCAATGACGGAACGTTGTACATGTGGGGAGAGACCCACTGGGGCCAGTTGGGGCTGCCGAAGGAATTCGAGGCGGCGCACGAGTCACTGCCAGTCAAGTGCCCGCTGCTTGAGGGTGTTGAAGATGAATCCATTGTGAAGATCAGCTGCGGTGGCACGCACACGGCTGCGCTAACCAACTTGGGGCGTGTCTATGTCTGGGGCCGCGGTGACAGTGGTCAGCTGGGCATCGGCTCGGCGTGGCTGAAGGATACGGACGACGAGGGTCTCCTTGGAGTGAGTCGTCCACATCTGCTTGAAGGATTCAATCGCGAGAAGGTCGTCCAGGTTGCCTGCGGTGCATTCCACTCGGCCGCCGTGACCGAGCAGGGCCATGTCTACATTTGGGGAAAAGAGGACTACGGCATGCTCGGCGTCGGCCAGACGTCTGACCAGCAGACCCCGAAGCGCGTGGAGTTCTTCGACGATATCCCAGCGCTGTAAGTTTCATGGCTTGCTGTTTGTTCGTCGGATGTTCGTTATTGCTAATGGTTTGGTGAATGATGTGATGTTCCTGTAGTCGTGTATCTTGCGGGGGCTGGCACACGGTGGTAGTAGCCAAGTCAGGAGACTGCTACGCATTTGGCCGAGGCGAGTATGGCCGCCTCGGTCTCGGCGACACAAAGAGTCGCACGCGACCTCACTTGGTACGAGTTGACTTAGGGTCGGACATACAATGAGGAAAACTCTGCTGACAGCTCAAACTTCTGTACGTCACAGGTGAAGGCGCTGAAGGGACAAACCGTGATTCAGGCTGCGTGCGGTGGCTCTCACACCCTTTTTGTCACGAGCGATGGCATCGCTTACGTCGCAGGGCGACCTGAGTGCGTACCGGTGCACGCCTTTAAGCTGCCTTATAGATGCGTGAAAGCTGACCTTTTGTTGTTGTGTCTTATTACCATGCTTTCAGCCATGGACGTTTGGGTTTGACGGACATGAAGCCGCTTTCAGTGCCTACGCGCC
The DNA here is from genome assembly GCA_030463285.1 of Phytophthora europaea. NCBI lineage: Eukaryota > Oomycota > Peronosporomycetes > Peronosporales > Peronosporaceae > Phytophthora > Phytophthora europaea. The sequence goes on from JAHQIV010001259.1 coordinate 2,837, forward strand.
TGGAGCTTGGCCCGATTCCTGTCCGGCAGGTTTCTGCCGGTGGCGCGCACTCGATGGCTCTGATGCACAGCTCGCGCCCCATTTTCTCGCCCATGATCTCGCCGCTCCCCACCAGCAAGCCCGTTCCGCACAGTGAACTATGAAATAGTTGCTGCTAGTGATGACCAGTGAACAAAACTGCTCGCAGTGGGAGGTCTTAGACAGGAACGGCCTCACTACTAGACAATTAGTGGGTGTCAAGTTTCGTTTTAGGTCGCAAATCAGCATGACATTTTGTAAAGTTGCAGTTTTCCAAATCCGATAAACGTATCCACATCACTATTTCCAAGATATGATATCTGACATGACGTTATGTATATATTCCTACTTATGAGGTACTCAACCAGATATTCGATTTCAAAGTAGTCACAAGCTCCAGCAAGACCTCACGCATGAGCGAGGACGCCGCGTCCTCGTCGTCCAGCGCTCGCTCGCACGACCGCAGTGGCTCCCCACGCTGGTCTTCGGCGCAGTCCACCGAGCGAAGTCCCCGCCGCAGCGTCCTGCGCACCATGGAGAAGTCCGTCGTGTTCCGCGTGCGCACCGAAGAGAAACTGTCTGCTGGGAGGGGGAGGCAAGCGACCAGCAGCTCCGCACAGACGATGCGTTTGAAGCAGAGTGGAGGGTCGCGAGAGACCGACGATACAGACGTGCACGAAACCTTGATGGAGCTCTACGCCGAGGTGGAGCGCAAGAAGCAGTGGCTGAACAGCGAGGAGGAGACGTTTCGACGAGGCCAGGAACAGCTCAGCAGTCTGCAACGAGAATACGCCGAGCTGCTAGACACGTTGAAGCAGTGCAAACGGCGCAGGAAGGAGCGCGCTCGTATCCAGAACATGCTGCGCGGACCCCGGTCGGAGGGCGGGGGCTTTGACAGCGACGGGAGGAGCAGTTCGAGTGGATATAGCAGTGACAGTGACCACAGCAGTCTCCGAGAACACCGACGTCGCAGCAGCACCAGTCGTCACCATCGATCTCGGAAGGATGTGGCCAAGAAGGAGCGCAAGAAATTGCGGCGCTTCAAGAGCGACGTGTCGCTGCGGTTCCAGCTGCTGCAGTCCGAGTGTCGCCGCTCCGACCTGAAGGTGGAGAAAGCGATGACGGACTTGCGTCGCGAGTACGCCGACTCGTGCCTCTTTGGCAACTCGTTGAACTTCTAGGCAGTCGAGTCCGTCAATTCCTTGGCGTTGCCGTCCATATCCTCATTAAATATCAGCAAAAAGACCCTTGAATTTCCGTTTCAAACTTCGTTTCGATATTTTCTCGCCCAATCACATTGCCTCCCTCCCAAAAACCATTCCAGTCTTCAAACCCAAAACGCCGTTCGACTATCGGCGAGCAGCTCCGATGTGGGCTTCCGAGGCCGGGCTCGAGGATGACGACCCGCGCGAGATCCAGCGCCGACGAGAGGCCTACGCTCGTGAGCTAGACCACCAGATCGCATTGCGCCGAGCGCGTCAGCATCAGGAGCAAATGGAGCGCGAGGAGCTCGAGCGTAAGCTGGCACCGAGCGAGTGCTCGCCGTCCAAGTGGCTGGTCGAAGGCGGGCGCCTGGACACGCCAGCAGCCTCCCAGTCGCCATGGAAGTTCACACAGAGCGTGGATCTCTATGAGGAGCAGCGGCAAGACCGCGGCGCCGCTACGGGCGAAGCTAATGGCGTGTCCTCGTCTCACCCGCGCTTCCGCGTCACAGACGAGAGCGAAACCAGCCAGCGACTGCGAGAGCGCGCGCAGCAGATGCAGTGGAAGAGGATGCTGGACGAACAGGTCCAGGAGAAGGCTCGGCTGAAGGAGCATCAGGAGGCGGAGCGGAGACGCAGCGAGGAAGACGCTGCACGGGAGGAAATGCGCTATCTTCGAGAGCAGCAGCTTCGAGCGCAGAGACGGCTGGGGCAGTTTTCACCGGGGGTGAATGCGGAGTTTAACGAAAACAGGACGGACACAAAGTCTCCGTATCATGCACTACCGTCTCCACCGGAGGTGGCGGGGAATAGACAGAGGAACGACTTTCAACATGCCGCGAGTAGCCGCCACAACTTTGCATTCAACAGTGACAACCGTGACGAAGACGACAAGTTTTATCAGAGAGATCGACAATATGGTAATCCTGGAGCCTCTGAAGCGTTGCTTCCCCCACCTGCTCCGTCACGGATTCAGATGCCACAAGGAAATTCACGGACGGCGAGAGATGATAGTCGCGACACGTTTGACCGCAGCGCAGTCAGTGGCATAGCGGGACGGCTTCAGGAGAACGACGCACAGGAATCGCGCCAGCAGTTGGAGCAACAAAGCCGTATCATCGATGAGTACCGTTCACTCCTGGCGGAAATTCGCCGTGAACGCGAAGAGTTACGGCGAGAGCGAGACGAGGTGCGACGCGAGAAGGAGGAGCTACGCGTGCAGCGCGCACTATTACAATTAGAAAACGAGAAAATGGCAAGTCTTGTGGATGCCCAGCGGGCTTTGAACGAACAGCACCATGCGGACCTCCAGACTCAGCAGGCGCAGCAAGCGCAACAGCTAGCTCAGCAACAAGCTCAGCAACAACAGTATCAACACGCCGTATCTTTTCAGCATCGGCTGTCACCAGTTCAGTCTACGGGGTTTGATGTGTACAACACGGTCAGGAATTCGACTCTTCCAGATCATTCCGAAGATATTCCTGAAGCGCAGTCGTACTCTCGACTGAATCAGATTCGTCAGACTCTTGGTGATTTAAACATTCATGAAGACCAGCCTCATCCTGCTGTGCAAGGACGGCGGAGGAAGCCACCAAGTCCGATGTCCATGGCAGAATTTTCAACGCCCACCCCCAACAAGCGAATGGTTGTTACCGCTATGGACTCGCCGCGCTTCCAACGCCTCTCACGTTACCGGCCGATCCCTGCTGTTCCAGCTCACGACGAAAGTGTGCTGAACCAGTCTTTAGTTGGCGAAAGCGTCTTCGTCCCGTTAAGTCCCAAGTCACAGAATCAAGACAACAACGGGCCGGCACCGCGAGTCACCGCTTCTCCAACCTCCGCGGATAGGCGAGGTGATACCCGTGTGAATTCTCTGCGAAGCAGCCGCGTCATCAAAAGTAGGGGTTTCTACGACTTCGATCAAGAGCTCAAGAGCGACAAGTTGGAATCTTTTGCAAGCGGCAGCATCCGGGGCAGCTTCGGGTCAGATATCGGCAGCAGTCTGTACGGAGATGACGACGACAATGACATAAGCGACGCGGAAGACGAGCTGTTCGATGCCGAGCGTAGCGGCGACTCGCGCCCAGCAGCTAGTAGCGGTCTGTTCCAGGTTCAGGTTCTCGTGTGAGATGACCACCATCGAGTTTCGTACCAATACATTGTCGTGTATTTTTTTTCTCGTGCACCTTAGTACAGTAGTATTACTTAAGTAAAACCCTTTCACTTTATAACGTTAGCTGAAGTGTATTGCGCGCGTCACATATTCCAATTTATGTGGATCACGCCGTTTTACATTTGATTGGCGCTATTTCGCCCATAATACTTGAGCACCGAGATGGCGTTCCAGTTTCCCGTGGCGAGCGGCAAGAAGAAGAAAGTGCAGGTGTTCGAGTGCCCCACTGAGACGTGGAAGGAGCACAAACCCCGCATTGCCAAGGTTCGTGCTTTGTCTGTGACTCTCTCCCGATTGCTTCGTGTGTGATTGACACACTCGCTGTGGGTGTGTGCGTCACCAGAATAAAGGCAAGGACGATGAACCGGAGATGACGCTGCGCCAGGAAATTCGCAAGGAGTTCGACGACACCTTCGACTCGGTCCTGGAGTTCGGTGCGTGACTGTCATTGGGCTATGATTGAGATTTCCGTACTGTCAGGACTGGCGACTTAATGATGCTTTCTGTTGTGTCGACGGTCGGCAGCTACGTCGAACTTGAAGGGCAAGGAGAAGAATGCGCACGAGACCAAGAAGATTGAGGCACTTGGTGGAAAAGCTGCCAAGAACCGCAGTGTGCCGTACAAGATGCTGATCGGCATGAAGACCAAGGGCGCCGCCAAGAAGGAGCGACGTGAGGAGCTGGTGCGTTGAGCGGTGGATTTACTTGGGGAAGATTGGTAGAGTTTATTAACGTGGTGTGGTTTATGCCGTGGCGTTTAAACCAAACAGGTGAAGGAGGCAGATGTGGTGACAGGGAAGCGGAAGTCCAGCGGCAAGTCGAGAGACCAGCAGAAGCGGAAGAAGGTCGACTACGGCGTGCAGGCTACCAAGGGACGGTTCAAGGGCGGCGTGCTGGATGTGCGCGGTTTGTAATGTATTGTACACATACTAATCAGGCAGGCAGGATGCCTGAGCCTCTAGACCAACATCGAATCGCTCGATAGCTCTCAGTAAATCTACCAGGTACACCGATTGTCTTAATCAGTGGCGATGTAGCCATCTTCCTCCTTTCGACATCGGTACCATGTACCACTTGACACTCGAGTCCAAACGGATCCTTAGCCATCAAGATGGCGGATAACAACAAGACGCGCTTCAGTGAGGACGTCTCTGTGCATTGCAATGTCGTTGATAGCCACTTCTACTCACAGCTACCCGGTTGAATTGTAGCCTTTTCGTTTTTTGATGCGGCGCACACGGACGGCTATGTCGCCCCAGCTAACGGATCCAAGAAGGGCTCGAGTCGCGGTGACAATCAAGTGACTTCTCATACGGGAGGTTTCTTCTCGGACGATGAAGAAGACGAGTAGGCATTGCAGGTACTATTACAACTTTGCAGGCATTCTTATGGCCAACCTATGCGCAGGGACATTACAACCAAGATCCATCATTGGAAGCGAACCAGTAGCACCATGAACAGCAAGGTGAAGCACCCGCAAAAGCGTCGTGAGGTGCACGATCTATTCTCCGAGCCTGTGGAAAAGAAGGTAAGATAGAAATGCAGTAAATGCAAAGCGGGCGAGTGGTAGAACTACAGGATCTTTGCTGGGTTTTGTGCCCGCAGCCTGAATCGAACGATACCGTTCCCACGCCAAGCGACGATATCCAGCTGAATCGTCTTCTGTAAGTCCTAGCGCGCGAAGCACTAATTTACTTAGTAGCACTTGTGCAGTGCTAAAATGAATCGTGAGATCCTGCAGGGATGACTATATGCTGGGAGAAAAGGGAGATCGAATCATGCTGCAAATGGAAGCGCTGGCTATGGACGACAAGCCATTGACCGAGCGAGATACAAAACCTCGCCCTGAAAACCTTCATCGGGACATGAAGCCCGAACCTGAAAAGCAAGAACCATCGCTCGATCTGGACGCAATGCTTTTGATGGAGGACTTCGAAAAGTACATCGCTGAAAACTAAATACGCTAATATATTAATGTTGGGCGAGAATCCACAACGAATAGATAAAGCTAATAGTCCTCTGGCAAGCGCAACTACACCCACTCGTACAGTGCAATAACTGATGACCGTGAACGATTACGGTGCACTACCTGCTGCTTCCGGATCCACTGACGAAAGCCGAAAGTCCCGTCACCGCCAATTGACTCACGAACTTCACTCTCCAGGTCAACGTCGTCATCGATCACAGTACACGAACCACGATCGCTCAAGGGGATCGCGTCAGCTTCGCGCGGCTCTAGCTCCAATGACCGAGTATACCGATTCTCTTCTGAAGAATATGGCAGGGGCACATGCAGTAGTTTCTACACGACATACATGCGCAGGTTAGCAAGCAATTCTACCTGAAAGTTAAAGCAGCAGTAATGATGTAACTCACGTTAATATCTTCGTCGTGCTGAAGCGTGTAGGCAACAGACTGGCGGTGGAGGATTTCCATGGTCAGCTCGCCCATCCTTCGCAGCCGATTCGCATTCACCAGACCCTCTTTGTCAAATGCAGGCAACTCGTTGAGTCCGACAAAACCCTAAGAGAATACCATTGTGGAGTCAGCCACTCGCGTTGCAATGAAGTAATTCGCGCAGACAACACCTACCTGGAGGTATAGGCCGATGTACGGCATGCTTGGATTAACAGTCTTGCGCATCAACCTATTCATCTCGCGGCAACCCTTGTCTGAAAGTAGCTGCATCTCGTTCATCATCTTCTTCGCGTCCAGACTAAGCTGAAATATACAAAAAGAACACCGCACGCGGTCAGGAATAATCGTCAAAGCGGACCGACAAGGCCGTTAGCTTACACAATCGATTGTCTTTCGAAGTCGCTGGACTGCTGTAGATTGTAGCGCGTATAAAATCGAAGCTAGTGTGTCGTGGTTGTGCAATGAAATGCAGTAATCGGCCACCTGGTCACATTCCCCATTCCGGCAATAGTTAAGACCTGGTACAGTAACTTACCTCACTCCAATCAACTTGAGAATTCATACCTTGAGATAGAACGAAATCACTTCGGCACGTTCTTCGGGGGTATTCTGAACAAGGACAGCGTTGATGACGTACGCAGAGATCTACGTGGTTACACAAAACAGGAGTATGTTACCGCTTCTCATCAGCCTAAGCAGCGTTACTTGAGGGACGTACGTGCTGGAACCAGCGTTTAACGCTTGTAAACTCATCCGAGTGCTTCTTCTTCGATCCTGTCAGAATAAAGTCTCGGACTACAACAAAATACAACGATTAGCCTTTTTTTCACTCTCATCGGAGTAATTAATGACGTACCTGGAATCTTGCAGAAGACTGCGTGGGTCAAAAGTGTGCATTGCTCCGCCCACCGTTCTGCGTCAACGAACCTGAACATCAGACATATGACAGGGATACACCTACGTCAGACATGGTGAGTTAAATGCACGTCACAGGCACGTAACTTACCGATGTAAATGAACTGGAAAGGATTCTTTCGATACGGGATTGAAGCCTGACTCCATACCGTACACCTTGCTCATCATTCCAGGGATCGCTTGGTAGTTCACAGCGTAATTCCCAGCTCCACGCAAGGAGAAATACTCCTTATAAAGTGACGTGTACTCATCAACAAGAGGGATCAGCTTGTCTTTCGAGACGTCAATGTTAAGACTAATGAGGCTGTAGAAACGATCACGCAAATCGTCAGCTTCTTTGGTTTCCGACTGCCTGAAAAGCAGAATCATAATGAAGAGACGGATCAGTCCGTGGCCTATACAAATACACGCCAATCATTAGTTCGTAATCTTTCATGGGCACCGTTAACGACAAGATTCGATCCAAAATTATGAACGTACTTTTAACGACATTCCGAACGTGCGCGCTCAGTCGATCCACTACTTCGTTCAAGCTCGAAAAGCTGTCGAGAAACAGCACGAAAGAAACGACATCCACCAAGTCCACTTCCGTCCCCGCAACTAGCTCACGGATCAAATCTTCAACAGGGACCGAACGTGCTGTTCGAGACACGTGGTCGCCCTTGTCCATGACCTTCCACAAATTGGTGGCCATTTGAGATCCCAGACAGATCGCAGACTTGTTCACCTCAATCCGGTGAGTGTAATCAACTGACGAACAACCAAAGATGTCGACATCGACACCATTGGCTTCCTGATTCAGCGAACCCAACTTGCGGAGTAAACCGACGACGTGAGAGTCTCTTGAGATACTGGCTAGATGAGAAGCCTGACGGCCAAAAAGATCTCGTTTATCGAGGCAGCATCCAGCACATGTTAAAATCTCTAGGCATAGGATACGCGAATCGTTACCACCGCCAGGTGCAGACGCAAGCAAAAGTGCCGCCGGAGTTTGACCATACCGATTTTGAACGTTGGGGTTTGCACCACCCTGTAAAAGTCGGAGGATGATATCAGTGTTGGCTACAGCAGCAGCCAAATGCAGACTGGTGTTCCCATCCAACGTAGGTGCATTCGGATTCGACCCCTTAGAGAGACACAACTCGACCAATTCTGTATGCTCACTTTTCACAGCAAACTCCAGTGCTGAAAATCCATTTGTCCACGCAACACAGTGAACATTTGCTCCAAGTGCCAGAAGTGTCGCTGACCCTTCGAGAGATGCTCTGGAACACATGAACATTAACGGGGTAAGCCCGTGTTTCTCCATAGCGTCGATGTCAGCCCCAGCATCGATTAAGCTTTGAATAATCATTGCCATGTCGATCGACTGCTTCACAACGTGCAGCGGGCGCCGCCCCTTCTGATTGCACAGATTAACGTCTGCTCCTCTTGAAATAAGGTAGTTCACCATTCCGAATTGGCCGTTGTGTACAGCTGCATGAAGCGGTGATCCTTTCCCCGATACAGGGGTAAATCCGAAAACCTGTTTTCCACGAGACTTCTCCCACGAGCAAAGCGTGTTGAGTTCGACGGTTGATGATCGCATCCAGGCAGCAGAGTCCAAGTCGCCACGGCGAGCTGCAATACACATCAGATACTGATACATCTCGGAGTCCAGTGACAGTAGTTGGTAATAATAAAATTCCGTCATGAAGGTGAGTTGCTTCGGGAGCGCTGCGGTGCGCACAAGTTGAATAATCTTGTCGAAAGGCATTCCAATAACGGGCTCGTGATTAATTGCGATCAAAGACAGCCCGGGAACAATCGCAGTGCTCAGAGCTGCTTGAGATAGTTTTCGGACATTGTACACGATTGCCCCGCGTCCGTTACCATCCGTCGTAAATTGAATGCCGACATCATGGGTCGAGATGGACACAGAAACACGAGATCCTGCTAGCGCCAACGAATCAAACTGGTAGCTTTCGTCGCCGGCCTCGAAGCATTCCACCCACTTGATGGCGTTGAGAAAAGCTGCTACCACATTCGCTTTGTTCTGGGATGCTGGATGATGCTGATAGCCGTACTTCAACAGTGCTCGTAGAGTTGGTAGATCACTCAGCGATGACATCGTTACCACGTATCGGAAAATCGCTGTTAGCATCTCTCCTGACACCTCGAACAGCTCGCCATTGTATTGAGCAATCAGCTCCATGATGGCCTTTCCAGCTGATAGGATGACTTCAAACTTGTGCGTTGGTAGTGACACACAATCCAGCATATTGACCACGCTGATAGCTTGCTTCCAGTTACAAACCGAAAGGTCCTTCGAGACGCCGAAATCTGCCTGCGTTTTCTGCTTCAGCACCTTCAGATTCTGCTCGAGGTTGCTGCGCCTCGTTTTCACTTTATCCGTTTCCAAGCTCGCATACGCCTCCGCATACAGCGGAATGAACACGCGGTCTTCCACATGCCGCCGAATCAGCCGCACCAGCTCGTTGCCCGGCAAAAGCTCGATCTCGGGGTCCTGGTAAAACTCCAAATGGTGACGATCAATAATTGCGTCGTCCAGTTCCACAATAAAGTTGTGTATGGCCGTGTACGAGTGGTCGTGCGTGTTGGCCTTGAACTCCGCCAATCTCTTGGCAACCTTTTTGTCCGTGATGAAGATCTTGTTCAAGTGCCTGGTGACCGCATTGGACCCGGCCTTCTCCTCCGTGGCCGTCAAGTCCATCTCATAGCACGGCGGCGCTACTCTCCGCACCGACCTCAACGCAGCGACCCACAGCTCCGCCTCGAACTGGCTGCAGCAGTAGCACAGCAGCTTGTAGAAGCCCTTCTCGATCTGGAACACGTAGGCCTTGTCGGCCAGGCGGATGTCCACGTGCTGCACGGACACGACACCGTCGTTGAGCTGCATGCAGCCCTTGATCTTCTTGCGGCCCTTGTTCTTGTAGTACACGAAGGTGCCGTCCGAGAAGAGCACGAAGAAGCGCGTCTTCCAGCTCCTCCACATGTGGCCCTGCTTGGTGAGCCACCCCATCTTGACGAAGTTGCCCACCTGCACCTGCGTGGCGTAGAACGCGTCGTTCAGCAGCGGGTCGGAGCCATGGCGCACCAGGCGGAAGCCCTTCTCGCGCTGCACGAGCGTCAGTGTCTGCGATTGCGATTGCAGCGCGCTGGCGTCCGAGGACGAGCGCGAGGCG
>JAHQIV010001260.1:0-12738 GCA_030463285.1 Phytophthora europaea
CCCAGCCCGACGCCGAACTCGTGCACGGTGATGGTGGCCCACCTCACGCTCTTCTGGGGCTTCGCGGTCGGGGACCCGCTGTCACTGCAGTCGCTCCCGTTGTTGCTGCTGCTACTGTCCCCCTCCTCGGGAGTGGGCTCCTTGGCCATCGCGAGGTCGACGGAGCCCAGTGCTGTGCTGGGTGTGGCACCGGCACCAACAAGGTGGTCATGTGCTGCAGTAGCGTGTTGCTGCTGCGGTTGCTGGCTGGGGCTGCCATCTCGTGGCGCGCAGCTCGGAGATCGCATTGCTCGATGGCGGGAGCTGCTGCAGCTATCGGTGTGTGGGTGCGCGCTGCTGCTGGCGTGATGGCGGAATGGGGCGACTGTCGTTGGGTTTGCGTAGATGTGGACGGGCTCCGCTCCCTCCGCTCGAGCCGGGACTCACGTCCGCCGCAGCACGAGGTTTTAGCGGACGCCGCGAGGTTTTATCGAAAGGTCGCGTCGCCGCCGCGCAGTGACGAATTTCAGCGATCAGCTGGTACAGTGTACCGCCGCGCATGACTGTCGCAGAGACGCCGCGAATTAACGCCGAGCGAAAGAGGTCCTTGTGATGTCGCTGCTTGACACGCCGGACAGAGCCATCGTTGGGGACGACGGGCGCGCAGCCCCTTCATGCGGCTCCTCCGACAGGCCGGCGGCGCTACGCTCGCTCACTCGCTTGACTTGACTGCTGGAATCAGCTGATACGACTTGATTCGTTAGTCAACGAAACCTGCCATCCTCGATGCGTAACGCTTTTTGCCTTCCAAACCTGATAATTAGCTGATGGCTACAGCACTACAGCCACCGAACGCTGCTAAGAGACGGAGCGAGCGATGTGATGGCGTCGCCCGCGCACCGCACACCTTTTGTTGCTGCTGCGGTCGAGACCGGGTGCAGGCGAGTTGCGCCTTCGATCTCCAGGGTCACCTCCGAACTGCTTGCGCATCTGCTCCTCGGGGTCAACTGAGCGGGTCACATCGTTCAACTCGTGCTGAAAAGGTACCAGGATATCACTAATTCAGCGTGCCTTCGACGCATCAAATCTTACAGGTGCGTCCACTCGGCGGATGGCTTGCTGCACCGCGCCACGACCACGTGATGACCAGCACTATCAGTTTTGCGCGACTTCTGCTGGAAGTGGGACCACCTCGCAAAGGAGTGATGGTCGCCGAGTTTCCGCTTCGAATAGAGCGCCCTCTCATTCCGCATTTTGCGAGCTCGCAAGTGCATCATGCCAACGTAGCGCTACATTGCTGCAAATGCTGCAGGACCGCGCGCTCTGGGAGCTCAGGGGGCCCCCACCACTCGTCTTCACCATAGGGGAGCATGGCAGATCAGTACCATAACCTACGCTAGCAGATCGCCGCGCATTTGGCTCGCCACGAGCTCGGTTCTGGTCTACTGTAGCCTGTCAACGCCATTAAATCCCCATCCGTGGATCGTGAAAGCCTAACGAAAGGATGAACCCTGGGGCCACACTGCCCTAGTGTTTAAAGTATACCAGTAGTACATTACCGTGTTGTTGTTGTTGTTATCTGTCCATGGCCACGTCATCCCTGTAGCTCTGGAAGGCGCCTCGGATGAGCTCGAGCTGCTCGGCCAGTTGCGCCTCCTCCTTCTCCGCTCTATTCGAGCACCTGGCGGTTCTCGACGCTGGGACTTCCAGTCGTAAAGGCGAGGAAGGTGGTGAGGGCTTGGAGTTTACTGGCGCTTGCCCCGTGGGTGTATCCATGTTGACCCGACGAGGATTCTCGGCGGGCCACTTGACTGACCGTTGCAGCTTCTTGTTGTTGGAAATTGACAGTGAGGTGGTACGTCCCTTTTTGAGTGAGCTATGCTCTGAGCCCCTACTGCAGGTCGAGATGTACTCCTCCAGCAGAGCGGGGAAGAGTTGAAGCAGACGCAGGACGTCGCCGTTCTGGATTTCCGCGTCGAACTGGTTGAGGCGGTCCTGAAGACTGCGGTTCGTTGTTGCAGTGGGGCGTAAGAATGCGGTGTAATGCTTGACCAGGCCCAAGAACCGACTTGAAAAGGCTGAAGTCTGCACCTCGAGCGTTTTCAGGTGGTCTGCTTGCTCTCGGTTGGAGTTTTCAACATGTGCAAGCCGAGTGTTTAACTGGAAGGGAAGCAGCAATGCGGGTCAATTACGGCACGAATTGAAAAGCAGGGTGAAGTATCTTCGTACAAACCTGCTGGTTGCGCTCATTCTGCTGCTCAGCGAAAGTGGCTGCGCTTTCGAGCGCATGCTCCAACTCTTCGGAATAAGTTCGCTGCGCATTCATCGCCGCTCGCTGATCTTCGAGCTGCTGAGTGAGACGCGTATTTGTTGAGACTTGAGCGAAGTAAGCACTCTCAACTGCTTCTAGCCGGTCGTGCTCGGCCGTTAGATCGCGTATCAATGTCTCTTTGGCTTCAAGAACCCTTTCTTGGTCGGCAGCATGCTGTTCTAGTGCGTGGAAAGCTTCACATTCTTCCTCAGCTCGACGAAGTTGTTCATCCAAGGTATCTACCTGCATTGCGTATGCTTCAACTTCCGAGATGCGCTGCACACAGGAACAAACTCATGTTAGCGAACATACACAAATGCTCCTCCTTTCACAGGGTTTCGTATCCCACCTCTGCCAATTCCTGCCGGCAGTCGCAAATTTCTTGATGGCGTTTTTCCATTTCGTCTTGGCACATTTGTGCAGTCGAATCGAGCATCGCACAAGCTTCCACCAGGTTTGTGCGTTCGCGTGACCAAGAAGAGAGCGCTCGACTCATTTCAGTTTGTACTTGTTCTCCAATTGCAGCTATTCGATTGGTCATCTCACGGAACGAGGGACACAACGAAGGGCAATGTGGCGGACCATTACTCGTGGTGAGCGTGTCCAGGGCTTGGCAGCATACACGCAAGTCTTGAAACACAGCCTGATCCAGTAGAAACGAATGTTCGTTCAAGTCGGTGCTGCTCTCATCCATCTCGGTCGCGCCTTCAGCTTCAGATGAAGCTAATGCCTCCGCTGATCTGCCCAACATCATTTGCAGCGCCGTCGATAGGGCAGCCTCCAACTCTGCAACACCTTCTTCCACTTGGTTGCAATTCTTCTCCTTCGCCGCGATCTCTTGCTGCTGGTCGCTGCTCTCCCGGATTTGACTCTGCAAACTTTGCTGTACCTCAGCAAGGGTGAACTCCAAGCGAGGTATCTCTTGCTGCAGGGCAGTAAGTTGGACTTGAACCCGTTGCTCGCGCTTCTCCGCTTCGCTAATCTTAGTGCGTAGAGCTGCTAACTGTTCGCTTGATGAGCGTGATACATCGTCTGCTTGAGCTTTAGCCATCACCTGCTTCTCCTTGCACGATTGCAACTCCGCTTCCAGACGTTCCACTTTGTCGCGCGACTTCTTAACCTTATTCACGTACTTGTCCACAGACGTCAGTAGTTCTTCTTGGAGCGCATTCAGTTCATCCAGATGCGCTTGTTTTTTCGTGCACTCCTCCTGCAATTTCACTATTTGGCGCTGTCCTTCCTCAAACTTCGTCGTTCTTGAATTCAACTGCTCTTGAAGGGCATTGATGGTTCGCGCGGCATCTTCGAGCTTGGCTTCGGTCAAGTTTTGTGCTTTCATAGCTGCAGCTAGGCGATTTTGCAGAGCTTCCTCAACGCGTTGTGCATCTGTCGAAGCGCCTTCAAGCTGACTGACATGGTTGTCCCTTTGCTTTAGCTCCCCTTTGGTTTCGTTAAGTTGAGCGTACAGCACAGATTCTTGCTCTTGAAAGCGTTGAACCATCTCTTCTTGCTGCTTCTGGACGACAGCAAGTAGATCCTTCGTCTCGAGGTGGAGGTGTTTCTCCTGTTCAAGCTGGTCCTGGATAGTCGAAAGCGTGCCATTCTTCTGCTCGACATCTTTTTCCTGTTCATAGATAGTATGTCGCAGCTCAGCAAGTACGATAAGTAGCTCCTCGTGACCAGTGACTTCGAAGTCCGTAGCTTTGAGATGCACGGCTTCTTCGAGGACACGAATGTACGCTCGCTGTTCATTAAAAACCGCCTCAAGATCATCGGGAGTGTCAGCATCGTCGTCCCTCTGGTTCGCGACTCCGTCAGGGGGGAATAATTTCTCCATCCTGTCGTTTTGAAACACTTGCAACTCGACCAAAGCCTTCTCAATACGCTTCGCAGCAAGTTCATATTTCTTTTTCTCTCGGTCGGCCCCTTTGATCTTGCGCTCCAGCTCTTCTCGCTTTTGCCCGAGCGACGCACCCGTGGAAGGCGTCCCAATCATCATTTGGGTCGCGCGCTTCTGCTGCTCCAGTGCCAGCGCTCGTGAATTTGTTGGGGTCTTCGAACTGCCGTCGATTGACTTCCTTCGCTGGGCCTGAAGCTGCTCTAACTGTCGCTTTTGATCCCGAACCTGCTGCTTGTACTCATCAATCTGCAAGTTTTGCTTCTCGAGTTCTTCATACACGTGCGTCAACTCCATCGCTTGTTGGCGCAGCTTCTTGGACAAGGTGTCGATAGGGTGCACACTTGGAGTAGGCTTGTCCGTGCTTTGGTTTCCTGGCTGCTCGTGTTTGTTTGAATTCACAGACTGAATCCCCGGACTCATTTGCTTTGACTTCAAAATGCCCACATTTCTCGATGTTTGCCCCACTGCCACATTTTGCACCGCTGGGGACCTGGGCGTCGATACTGCTGCAGTTCCAGCCATCATTGGACGCCGAGCACTACTTCTTGGATGACGAGACGGTGCTGGAGGTGGTGGCGGCGGGGGAGACAAAGCTTGGTTCGAACCCCGGCGAGAAGTTACGAATCCGTAGTCGTACCCTCCACTGGAGAAATCCTCTGCGTCTTCAGGCCGCAGGGAGTATTCAAGTGGACAATCAGTCGAGCACGTCGGTGTACTTGGGGGTCGCAGCATTTGAGCACTGAAAGCTCCTCGAGGGGGAACCGCTGCTCGGTTGATTTGTTTTCGACCCCCTTGCTTCATCACTTGTCGCCCGTCTTCAATTGACATGGGCGGAGATGGCTGGCGCAGTTCATGCGCTTTCTTCATTGCGAGTCGTTCGTTTCACCGCGTCGGCGGCGTTCAATTTTGAAATCGTTTGGAACGGACGCGGCGGGCGTTTTCGACCATTTTGACAGCGGATCTTTGGTGCTGCGACCATGGACGCATCGATGAAGCAGCGAAGCTGGACTGCTACTCAAGTGCGTGCATCGGCAGCCACAGGTCTCGCTTCTTCTCATCTACAGCCATTCATTCGTCTTCTCTACAATGACCCAAATACACACGGGGGACGAGTGAGTGGAGGCAAGAGATCCCGAACCGTTTTGGTGGAAAGCAGAGAGACCACCGACGAGGTGGTCTGCAGGCGACAACGAGAACACAGCGGGAAATACACTGCAACGTGGACTTCAACGACGCGTTTGGGACAGTCGGAAGGTAGTGGTGAGGTATTCAACATCCACGCGGTGGTGGACTGGGTCGAGCTCCAGCTGTGGAATCGCTTTGGCAATGGTTTCGACGTGTTCCTGGGTAAGGCATCGGTGTCACTGCATCAGCTCCAGCAGCAATGCTGTGAGGCTACGACAGGTGCTGACGCCACGCGAAACTCGGTGACAACCGGCGTATTGTGGTTCCCACTGGAAACTGAGGCGAACGGCTTGGCGCCACACTTGAGTCTTCAGGTTGAATGCACCTTCACCTCTGACCCGAAAGTACTTCGCATTCGTGAGGAGCTCCAGCGGCGTCGAAAGCGGAGAGTTCGCAAATCGAAAAACCGCGGAGACGGGAATAATGATGAGAGCGACAAAGAGGTTGACGGTTCTCAAAGCGGTGAGGAAGTCGACGAGGACGCCCCCGCCAGCATCGTCGACCCGGCGTTTGCATTCACACAACCATTTCTTCCTGTAGAGTGGTCAGTCGTTGCGTCCACCAGCATTCGGCATCTCTTCTTCCATGTAAGCGAGCACCGTTGCGTAGCCCTAGCCATATTTTGTTCTTACAGGTTGTGCATGTAGTCGGATGTTGAGCGTTTGGCGAGTTTTCGCGAGTTTGTGCTGTACGGTGACCTCGACCGAGAGATGGACGAAGATGAAGGTCTAAAGATTGACGACGACCATCTCGCAGCATTCAAGGTGTGCCAGTTCTCAGCGCAGTATCTTGATCACTGCGTGGAAACGTTGACCCAACGTCTCGAAGGCTATAGTGATGACTATCGTCTCCTGGACGATACACGATCACGATTGAAGGGAACTAACAGATCTCTGGTACGTGCCAGTTCTTCGGTTCTATAATGACCATTATTTGGTGGATCGACTTTCGCTTTGACGCTGAACGATATCTGTTTGCAGAGAGCTCAGCGGAAACGTTTGCAAAACGAACATGACGAGTTAGATCTACTAATCTCAACGTACCAGCGCGTACTGGAGAAGAATGGAGACGCGGATTTGACACGAATGCAGCAGAAGGAGCCCAGTTCACCTGTTCGACGTAATTCTGTGCACCCTGAATCAGCGCCAGATAGTCCACCAATTTCTCCAACCCCATCGCTCTCTTCAAAGAAGCCTGTGTTTCTCAAGACGTGGGAAGAACGCGAACGCGAGCTTCGACTGGAAAAAGAGGTATCCAAAGCTCAGCGCATCGAGGAGGAAAAGCAGCGTCTACTCCAGCGAGTAATGGAACGACAACAACGGGATGACTATGAGGCTTTGCTCTCAAAATTCACCGAGAACCGAAAGTATCGCGCAGCACGTCGGATCCAGGCATTCTTTCGTAACACGAAAAGCGCTTTGCAAGCTAAACGCTCTGCGTCTGAAAATCGAGCAGCTTCACTTGTTCAAGCCGCGTGGAAACGATTCATGCACGTGAAGGATTATCCTCGTCGGCTTGAAGAGCGAAGGGAGGAGATGGAAATGTTGTTGATGGCACAAAGCGAGAAAGAGCTGAGGCAGTGGCTCACTGACATGGAGCAGAAACAGCGTGATGAAGCCATAGCACGCGCCACGTCGCCTCCAGAATCCATTCGGAGCAACGAACTCGAAGATGCCATCGAAGACATTTCTTCGCCATCTGCATCGCCTTCAAAGCAGGTGGTTGATGCTCTTGTAGCAACATGGCGCAAGTTGCATCGGGTATTCGTGATCGCACACAGAACGAAGGGGACGGATTATCGTGACCTCTTCTCCGAAATTGACCTCCGAAAAGACGACGTCCTCGATCGCGCTGAGTTGAGACTTGGTGCCAGAAGTTTTGGAGTGCGGCTCGACCGCAAGATCACTCGCGCGTGCGTAAGATCCCACCTGCCGTATTGTAGAAATGGAAGCTGGATAAACTAACCGATGTATTTTGTTTGTAGCTTGATCACCTTGATCCGCACAAAGTGTAGGGCACCGTCCAAGCCGCTTCTCGTGACGTTTGAGCAGTTTATGCAAGGCTTCGAGTTGATTAAGACGGAGGCTGACCAGACCGACAACCAGCTACCCCTTGACACAAGACTTGAAAATGATGTAGATGCTACCGGTAGCGCATCAGAAGGCAAAGCACCCAATGCTGCTACTGGAACGACAGTCGACGACTCTCCCGATACACAGAACGAACAAGCTACTGATGACGAAGCTTTGGTCATGGCTGTTCGGGCGTTTAGATCGGCGATATACGAGTCGGCAACGGCATTTCTGGCGGCATTAGGCAAACCTTCAAGCGACTATCGCGCGTTCCGAGATGCGTTGGCACAATTATTCTCTGAATTCGATGCGAACAGGAACGGACAACTCGATGTAGACGAGCTTGTGGCCTGCATGGCGTCCTTCAACCTTCAGCTAAGCGACGATAATGTTTCGCTGCTGCGAGAATTGTTTGTCGGGGGCCCCGAACACGGCACAGTTGGGGTCGCCGAATTCATCTCTTTTGTGCTCGCACACTCGGCTTCATCTTTCGACGAAGACGAACTTGGGCTTCTGGGACACCGGCTCAGAGAAGCGATTATGACTCATGTAAACCAAGCTCGAACCCAGACTGACAGTGTTGAAGATGCAGTGCGTCTCGTATTTGGAGCGGCGTACAAACGGAAGGACCAACAGTCCTGCACCATTCGTGATTTCGTGCGTGTTTTCAACCGACTTCGTCTTGGTGCCACACCTGCTCAGGTCGCTCGTCTTGTTGTTCGGCTCGATCGTGACGGCGATCGCTCTATCTCGTTCGAAGAGCTGCTGATTTGGTTGCGAATACGCTCCAAAGCTTCCCTTGATGCAGATTCCGGGGTAGGCTCGGGGAAGGTAACTGCTCCACAGGCGGCACTGCAGCTTGCAACAAAGAAGGCATCGGCTCTAAGACTTATTCTGGGAAATCTTGCGTCTGGAGGAGATATTTCGTCGACGAGACCTGACAGCAAGACAGCCAGACTATCAGCTTTGTTTCGTCAAATCGACACCAACAACAGCGGCAAAATCAACCAAGAAGAGCTGCAAGTGTTCTTCGAGAGGCAAAATCTATCCGTCGTCGGTGAAGAAGTTTTGGCTGGGTTATGCGGTCTTTCAACGTCAGCACAACCTCCAGCGGCCTTAGTAGCGCAGGAAATGATGGTTCTCCTGGACACGAATGCCAATGGTGTCACCACACTTACGGAGTGGCTGACCTGTGCTCAGTACGAGGGTGGAAACGATCGAGATGACCCTGTAGTGATCGAAGCCCTGCGTAAAGCCCTGAAGGCATCAGAAAATAGTGATCCTGAGCACCTGGTTAATTGGTTCAACGCGCTCCCGGGAACTATCCAAGCTGCCACGACTCGTCAAGGTGAACCGGCACAGAATAAAGTTCGAGTGGCCGAGTTCAAAACCGCATTACGTGCAAAACTAGGCGGTGCTCGATCCATTCCGCTGCACGTGATTGACCGAGTCGTGGAGAGTCTGGATAAAGACAGGAGTGGGTGGATCACGACAGGAGAATTATGTGTGTGGGCATACCCGCCTCGAGACCTCGAGGAAATCCTTCGGCTCATTATCAAAAGCTGGCGGACCGAACATTTTCAAGCTTCCAGTCGCACAGATTTTGCAGCAAATTTGTACGCACGCTTTGACGGTGATGGCAACGGAAGCCTTGCTGTGCGAGAAATCTTGTCGGGGTTTACTTTGTTCGGCGTGGTATTGACAGAGTACGAGACTCGAGTATTATTGATTGCCTTTGATGTCGATGGCGACGGCTGTTGGAGCAAGTCCGAGTTCCTGGCATTCGTGGATAAACTCTTTCCAGATGAAGCAATAATCGAGAAACCAGCACCAGCTATCAGTCTGGATGAACACGCAGAAACTGAAGCAGAGTCTTCCACGATGCAAGTATCCACACATGGTGCTGGCAGCAACGGTTCCGATGGGAGCGTGTACAGCGATGACGACCTGCTTCTTCACTCAGGATCATCGAATGCGTTGCCGTCACCAGCAAATTCAGATGAAGAGCAAGCTAGCGTACGACCCGTCGAGTACAGCGAGGACTTCGACGAAGACTAGTTTGCATACACTGTAGTAACACATTATACCGGAGCTCACAAATTTCTCGTGACTGGCTGGTCTATAGAAGTCTGGTACTCTCCTCAGAGAGCGATTCCCTTGCAGCAGACTCCTTCCTTGTCTTGTGCGACACGGTATGGTGCTCACACCCTTGAACAACGTGGATGAATCCATAAAATAGAATAGTCGGTAGTCCCAAAAACAACAGCACAACCGTGTAGCTACCGTCGAAGTATATCTGTGTCCACGGATTGATCACGTAGTTTAACAGCCCAAAAGCGAACGAGACCGTGGCGAGAAATGCCTGTAGTGTACCGTACAGCTCTGCAGGGAAGCACATAACTGCAATAGGATAGATATTAACAAGCACACCAAGGATCCAAACCACAAACAAATTACTCACTGATGTAGGCAAACTGCAGTGCATACAGACATGTCTGAGCCATCGCGTACACAACGAACATGACAAGTTGCATACGGAGGGAAGGTATCAACAGGAGCGCGATGAAAAGCTGCACGAGAGCGACGCAGGCCACAAAGATCACTTTGAAGCCGTAGTGATCAATAACGTAGCCGACGATAGGTGAATAGCCGAAGGTACCATTCACAAGAACAGGATAGAGGATATCGGTGAAGAATGATGCAGCATTGATGTCATCCCCAGCAAGCTTGACCAGTAGACTCGGAATCGCCCCACCCGCAAACGCAAAAATCAGCGACACCCATCCGAACAGGAGCGCGAAAAACCACAAGTCTCGTCGCTTGAGCTCTTCCCGCATGCCGTCCACCAGGCCAATTGGTGTCTACACAAAGAAACCCACAATAGTTAGACATATCACGATTATTGCTACTTACTCACACGCCTTACATTAAGCCGGGGTATTTCAATATGGCAAAGAGGGATGGTAAGAAAGTCACGTGGCCTCGTGATGTTGTTTGTCGGGAAGAGCAAAAAACATACAAAGGCGCCCACGCTGACCAAGACGCTACCCAAAGCAAACGAAACACGACATCGTCATGCCAAAACTGTCCCTGCACGAATATGGCAATAGTAGCAGCTTGACCTCTTACCCGTACACGCGGAAGAACACTGTTCGCGTGATGCCATGAAGCCCCAGCAGCATGTACACATATCCCGAACAGTTAAACAAGCTCGATAGCGTACTGCACACAATTCCTTGCACCTCATACAACTGCAGTATCTGGAACGCCGCTAGGTATGCACCAGTTCCACCGGCTCCCACAAGCGAATATCCTGCAATAATCCACGCGCCACTCCCAGTGTGTGAATCACCAAATGCTAGCGCGAAATTTCCCAGCGCCGACAGTGTGAGCCCCAACATGATAGTGACCCGGGGCCCCATCACATCGAGAAACACACCGAAGAACGCATTGGCGGCGCTAAGGCACAGGAATCCCGTCGAGAAGACAAACTGCAGCCGCACTTCTTGCGCTGCACACAGCACGCCGCCTCCAGCCTCGTGTCGCTCTTCTTCAGTGCACAGCTCGGACCACTGATTCTCCCTCACGAGCATGGAGTACACGGGGCCAAACCTACAAGCAGCAGCATACGCACTAAGCACGGAGGGTACCGCACTCACACCGCCGCCAAAAGCGAGGATACGCACCCTAGGATGAGCCCTCCGGACGCGAAGAGCACGAGGAAGGCGGAGACCATGAACATGACCTCCTTGGAGAGCTGCCACCTGCCTTCCAGCACCTTCTCGTGGTCCTCGAGGTAATCTAGCAGCTCTTCCTCCAGCGTCAACACCGTCTTCACCTCTTCGTCCTGCTCCTCTTCCCCCTCTGGGAGCGATTTATTGCTCGCAACTGGTTTGGTGACGCCCCCAGCAGCCTCCACCTCGTTCCTAGCCCCCGGATATTGCAGTGACCCGTCGTCAGTCAAGCCATGAGCCTCCACGTAGGCTACAAGCAGCGACAAGTCGCTCGTGCTCTCCACCAGCTTCCCTGCTGGACGGTGGGTGCTTGCCGAGCGCGCGCTATGGTGCGCGACGAGCACTGAGTCGATGGAGCTGCGTCTGTGCAGATCGGCTGTGGAGGCGCGACGTGTGCGAGGGCCCCGGAGCTCCCAAAGCGCGCGGTCCTGCAGCATCTGCAGCGCGATGTAGCGCTGCGTCGGCATGGTGCACTTGCGAGCTCTCAAAATGCGGAATGAGAGGGCGCTCTATTCGGAGCGGAAACCTCGATGACAATCACTCCTTTGCAAGTTTGTCCCACTTCGAGCAGAAGTCGTGCAAAATGAATATTATCGGCCATCACGTGGTCGCGGTGCTCGGTGCAGCGAGCCGTCCGCCTGGTGGACGCACCTGTGAGATTAGATGCGTCGAGGATAGACCGCGAATAAGACAACTCGCGCTGAAAGTGACATCGTGGTACCTTTTCGGCACGAGTTGAATGATGTGACGCAGAGCAGAGCAGATGCACGAGGAGGCGGCGGCAAGCAATTCGGAGGTGACCCGGGAGATCGAGAGCGCAACTCGCCTGCGCCCAGTCTCGACCGCAGTAGCAACAAAAGGTCCGCGGCGCGCAGGGCTAGCGGGCGACGCCATCAATACAGCGCGTCATCGCTCGCTCCGTCTCTTAGCAGCGTCCGGTGGCTGTAGTGCTGTAGCCATCACCTGCTTATGCGTTATGGAAGGTAAAAAGCGTTACGCATCGAGGATGGCAGGTTTCGATGACTAACGGCTAAGTCGCACGAATCAGCTGATTCCAGCAGTCAAGTCAAGTCAAGTCAAGCGAGTGAGCGAGCGTAGCGCCGCCGGCCTGTCGGAGAAGCCGCATGAAGGGGCTGCGCGCCCGTCGTCCCCAACGATGGCTCTGTCCGGCGTGTCAAGCAGCAACATCACAAGGACCTCTTTCCCTCGGCGTTAATTCGCGGCGTCTCTGCGACAGTCATGCGCGGCGGTACACTGTACCAGCTGATCGCGGAAATTCGTCCACCGCGACAACTGCGCGGCGGCGACGCGACCTTTCGATAAAACCTCGCGGCGTCCGCTAAAACCTCGTGCTGCGGCGGACGTGAGTCCCGGCTCGAGCGGAGGGAGCGGAGCCCGTCCACATCTACGCAAACCCAACGACAGTCGCCCCATTCCGCCATCACGCCAGCAGCAGCGCGCACCCACACACCGATAGCTGCAGCAGCTCCCGCCATCGAGCAATGCGATCTCCGAGCTGCGCGCCACGAGATGGCAGCCCCAGCCAGCAACCGCAGC
>JAHQIV010001261.1:0-12737 GCA_030463285.1 Phytophthora europaea
TGTCTTGACTAAGAAGCACAAGGAGGCTCGTCTCAAGTGGGCCCGAGCCAAGGTGACATGGGACGTGAAAAAATGGGGAAACTGCGTCTTCTCAGACGAAAAGAAGTTCAATCTGTACGGGCCAGACTGTATGCAGTACTATTGGCACGATTTGCGCCGCGAACCCGAGATCTACTCTACTCGCCAAAGTGACGGAGGAAGTGTCATGGTTTGGGCTGTATTTTGTGCTAGCGGTAAGTCGGAATTGGTGATTTTTGAGGGAAATCAAAACAGTGAGGGGTACATCCATACTCTCTTAGAGTATTTTCTGCCGTTCATTGACCGCGTGTACGGCCGAGAGTGTGTCTTTCAACAAGACAACGCCTCTATCCATACTTCAGCGGCCACGAAAGAATTCCTGAAGGAGGAAAACGTGGACGTGATGGACTGGCCAGCCAAGTCGCCCGACCTGAACCCCATAGAGAATATGTGGGGGGGTCCTGGCTCGTGCTGTCTACGCTCACGGACGACAATTTCAGACCCGTGAAGACCTCATCGAGACTATCAAGGCATCGTGGGCTGCGATCGGGCAGGACCTCATCACAAAACTGGTTGAGTCTATGCCAAAGCGGTGCATCGCTACGCTGGAGCTCCATGGGGCTAAGACCAAGTACTGAGTGCAATTCAAGCGTCGAACAACCACAAGAAGTCGCGCTAACCGAACTGGCAGTATTGTAACCGCCAGGTACGTCAACTTCAACTTCAACATTTTTTACGGTCGCATCACAAGTACGTGTCAGAGTGAAATGAATCGAGTTACGCTCGCTTCGTATTGGAGAGCTCTTTCGATTAGGCAAAAGCGCGTCGCAAAACGCCTCGTATTAGATAAAATAAAACAAAAAACTCGGGGTGGCAGTATACTATCCGCCAGCACTGTACTGGTACTATAGTAGTAGTTTCGGGGTCAGCAACCACGCCCTAAACTTCAATTTGCAAATCGTGCCGAGTACGTCACCCTCAAGAGGGTACATGTACCGGTATCCTCTGTCCGGCACTCCCTCCACTTCACGATCATCGTGACAATGATCCTCCCGTCGCTGCTGCAGACGGTTCGGCGCCAAGTTGGTGCCGCCTCCACCGCCCCGAGCTTCGCGCTCCGTGCCCTCTCCACACCCGCGCGCAACCCCGCGCACGCCTCCTGGACCGACGACGACAAGGTCTACTTCCAGCAGCTGCTCAAGCCCGAGAGCGTGCTCACCGACGCCGACGACACCGAGGCGTACACCGTGGACTGGCTCAAGAAGTACAAGGCGCAGAGCAGCCACCAGATGGTGCTCAAGCCCAAGACCACCGAGCAGGTCTCCGCCATCCTCAAGTACTGCAACGAGCGCAACCTGCCAGTGGTGCCGCAGGGAGGCAACACAGGCCTCGTGGGCGGCAGCGTGCCCGTGTACGACGAGATCGTGCTGTCCACGAGCTCCATGAGCAGCGTTGTCTCGTTCGACGAGGTGTCCGGCATCTTGGTGTGCGAGGCCGGCTGCATCCTGGAGAATCTGGACAACTACGTGGCCAAGCACGGCTACATGATGCCGCTGGACCTCGGGGCCAAGGGCACGTGCCAGATCGGCGGCAACGTTGCGACCAATGCTGGTGGTCTCCGGTTGTTGCGGTATGGATCGCTGCACGGCACGGTGCTTGGAATTGAGGCGGTGCTGGCTGATGGTACCGTCGTTGACTGTCTGAGCACGATGCGCAAGGATAACACGGGTTACGACCTGAAGCAGTTGTTCATCGGATCGGAGGGTACTCTGGGTGTGGTGACCAAGGTGTCGATATTGACACCTCCTCGCTCTTCATCGAAGAACGTGGCGTTGCTTGCTTGTGAAGACTTCGCATCGGTTCAGAAGGCTTTTGTGGAGGCCAAGAAGCATTTGGGCGAGGTGCTGTCGGCCGTTGAATTCATGGACCGTCAGTCGCTGGATATGGTGCTCTCCCAGCAAGACTGGACGAAGGATCCGCTGGAGACGCCGAGTCCATACTACGTGCTGATTGAGACGTCGGGCAGCAATGCGGATCACGATATGGAGAAACTAAACGAGTATTTGGAGGACGTGATGGGTTCTGGCGTTGTAGTTGACGGGACAGTGGCCCAAGACGAGGCACAAGCTCGCAAACTTTTTGTCATCCGCGAAGATATCACGGTAGCACTTGCTGCACGCGGATACGTGTACAAATACGATGTGTCATTGCCGATTGAGCAATACTACAAGATTGCAGAGGAAACTAGGGAGAGGCTCGCTCCGACGGATGCGAAGGTCGTATGCTACGGCCACATTGGTGACTGCAATGTTCATTTGAACGTCTCGACGCTGGAATATGACGACAAGGTGTTTAAGGCTTTGGAGCCTTTCGTCTTTGAGTGGACCTCCAAGTATCGCGGAAGCATCAGTGCTGAACACGGGATTGGTACCCACAAGCCTGAGTATCTTCATTTGTCCAAGTCTGACAACGCCATCAAGCTGATGCAGCAGATGAAGAAGATGATGGATCCGAAGGGAATTCTAAACCCCTACAAGGTTCTCCCCGAGACGCACTGAACAAGCCAACGATGAACCACTCGCCTGAAGCGATAAAGGATATATTGCGGTCGAATCTCTTTCGGGTTAGATCTCGATATCTCTCTTTTGCGGCATGCGAATGTGGCGCATGGTAGTTCCCTGTTGAGAGGGCTTGAATGGAGCTTGCTGTCCGTACGGTTTGGGGATGCCCAAATCCTCCGGAATATACGCGTTTGGTCGTGCCTCTGCAGTTGTGTATGTGAGCTGCGATGGGAAGTTGGCAGCATGTGCAGCTGCGGCCTTTGCTTGTTCTTTTGCAGCCCGAAGCTGGTTGTTGTGTAATTTTTGCGTTTGCAACCGCACAAGCTGTTGTTCGCAGTAGGGGTTTGGTGCGTATCCTGCGAGTGCACGCTTCTGGCACTCCTCAACATCGACAGTAGCGTCATGCTTTTCTTGCTGGAGCTTCATTGCTGTAGCCTGGTACATTGAAAGCTCCGAAACTACAGCCATCATGCGACGCGTAGTCTCCTTGATACGACCTTGGAAATCATTAACCCGCTTCGCTAGCTCTAAAGTCTCTCCTCGGCGTGCAGATGCTTGCGTTCGAAGCTTGTTGGACAAACCTGTAACCTCTTCAAGCACCAGTTCCTTTTCAAGAAGTTGCTCCTTCTTGTGGTGGTATCGTTCTTCCAGATACGCAAGTTTAGCCGAGAGCTGCTCTTCATCAGGGTCTTCACCTCTGAGGGCACGCCATCGATCGTTGTTTTTAGGAGTTTCCAGGTCGCGACATAGAAATTCCGTGACGTCTTTCTCCTGCTTCAAGTCTTCTTGCAAGGACATAATACGCTGGGCGAGCTCCGGTAGGTGGGGCAGTTGTCTTCGCGCATTTTCAAGCTGGCGCTGCAGATCCGCCAACTCGATTTTGAGAACTCGGATCTCTTGGTCTTTGCGAGTTAATCCAGTCTCGCCAGCGCTAAGAGCCTGCTCCTGTAAATTGGATTTTTCATAAAGAATGCACAGCTCATCATTGCGATCAATAAGCTGTACACCAGTAGCATTTCGTGCATCCACCGCCAGCTCGTACTTCTTCTTTAATCGGAGCAGCTCCTTTTCCGTGTGAGTGATGATGCCATTTAGTTTATCGATTTCGACAATCTGTTGCTCCACTTGCTCTTGCTTTGCCCGGTACGCGTCGTGCGATTTGTTGGTGTCAAGGCGCAACGAATCCCGCGAGCATTGTGCTGTTGCATGTGCCAACTTTTCTTTCACGAGGGCTTTGTCTTTTGCGAGCGATTCGTTACGAAGAACCTCGACTTCGTTGTGAAGAATCTTGATCTTCTCTTTCATTTCTGCTAGAGCCTGTGTCGATGCCTGGATAAGGTTGACGTACTTGTTGCGCTCATTTTTGACGACGTCGTATAGGGCAGAAAACTCTCGCAGGTGGTTTGTCGTCTCGTTCCACTTCTTCGCCAAGTCGAAAATCACAAGCTCCTTCGTCTTGAGCTCCTGCTGGGTTTGGCGTTCGGCGTTTAACGCCGACGTGGCTTCGCGAGCTTTCATTTCGCGTTGGGCAGTGAGCATGGTCACCAACTTTTTCTGCTTGCTTTCCTCCAATAACCACTGGCCGACTTCTGCTTCGAGCTCTGTAACCTGCTTCGATAGCACTTCAAGCTCCACACTTTGTGCCTTCTCTCCATCCTCCTGTTTCAAAAACCGTGCAATGAGGAGATCTACCTGCTGCTTCACATCTAGTTGACGCTGGGCTTGGTCTTTGTTTTCGGAACGTAATGCTATCACTTGATGCTGCACGTCAACAACTTGTGCTCGAAGATTAGGTAGCAAAGCCTTGTTACTGTCCAGCATGAGAATTTGCTTTTTGAGTTCGCGCTTCAAACGGTCGTAGTCTTTTTGCGCCTTCCCACACCGCTCATTTTCTCGTCGAGCAGCTAGATCAAGAGCCTTTGCACGCATATCGAGTCGTGCTTTCTCACCGAGTCGCATCACATTGACATTCTGCTCCTCCCGCAGGTGCAGCGTCACGTGATCCACATCTCGCTGACGTTGGTCAATTGTCTCTCGATGCACATCTAGCTTTTGAGCGAGTTCACGTTGCACCTCGTCAGCGTCGTGTAACTTTGTGGCAGTAGCCTCAACAGCAGACTGCAGCTCGACAGCACGTGTCTTGTCCTTGTTTGTCTCCCTTTCTAAACCAGCCACTGCTCGTGCAACGACATCCGCTTGCTTCTGCATCCGATCTGGGTCGCCCTGAAGCTGAACCAGTCGCTTCTGTTCAGCCGCGCCAGTTTGCTCAAGCCGCGCGTTTTCTTGATGTAGGAAGTCCAGCCGCGCTAAATACTCACGCTTACGCTGCATATCCTTCGCTAATTCGCTATCTAAGCGGTGGGTTTCATCACTAAGTCCTGCAATCTCAGTCGTTAGCTGCCGTACCTCGGGCTCAATAAGTTGTGCATGGGCAGCTAGAATGGCCTCCTTCTCCGCCACCAGGTCCGCATATTCACGCTGCAGCTCTGTGATCTCAAACGTCAGTACTGCATCTCGATCCACTCCCTCTGCTAGTTCCTTCAGAGCTCGATCCTTCTCGCGTTCTACGGACGAGAACGCCGCCACCTCTTCGGCCTTGCGGATCGCCTGCTTCTCCACCTGAATCTTCTCACCAAGGAGGTCTCGATTTAGAGCCTTGGCCTCCTTCAGCAGCTGCTTCTCGTGCTTGTACGTCGCCAGCACGCACGAGTGCAGCTTGGCGTATTTTTCCTTGTGGAACTGCAGCTGATCCAGCGTCACCAAGTCTGCCTCGAAGTACTGTTCCAGGAGACGGTACGCCGACGCGCGCGCCGACATGTCGGCGGTCGGGGCCCCCATAGCAGAACCAGCACCTCCTCCACCCCCACTACCAGCCCCAAGCTCAGCATCTTCCATCTCTACCCCAATCCCCACCGGCTCGTCGTTGTTACTGATGGCGTTGCGAGCGTTCCCGAGGCTGTTGCCGGTCGAGACCGTCGGCGAGCCGGTCTCGGGCCCGCCAGCGTCGTCGCTTTGAGGTTCAATCATCCCTTCGCTGCTTCCTGCCGTCAACAACGGCCCTAAATGCGCACGTACAACGCCAAGCCATATATATATATATATATATATATGGCAACATTTGTGCGCATTCCCAAGTTGAAGTGACCATCACTCCCGATCGTTACCTCTGATAACGATGTGGGTCACATGAATGTATCCATCCCCATAAACGTGCGACATTTCCCTCTCAACAATCAAATCAAATCCAGCGCTCAAGTGATCAGTACGTGCCGTCATCGCCGCACTTCCTTCCTGTCTTCTCTCCTTCGTATGTCCGCCTCCGGCGTGGAGATTTGCCGCCGCAAGAGCTGCACCAGACTGGACGCCGAGTGGAGCTGCGGTCTGCCGCACGCCATGGAGGTGCGCAGCGTCACGATCGAAGACCTGGATGAGTACATCGCGCCGGACGACACCAACAAGCAGCAGGGCGTCGTGACTGCGGACGTGTGGGGAACAGACATCGCCACGTCGGACTCGGACTGCAGCAACGTCGTCCAGGCCCCGTCCGAGTTCGACGATGCGCCGTTCGCCGTCCACTCGCGGGAGATCCGCAAGATGTGGACCGAGCCGGACGCCAGCGACGTGCAAGTGCGCGGCAAGACGTACATGGGCGACCAGGTGAAGGTCCCAGCTGGGAAGGCTATTGGCAAGCTGCTGCACGTGGATCTGTGGAAGTTTGACACGCCCGAGGAGCGCCACCACGTTGCTATGAAGGAGGAGACGAGGCCGAACAGTGTCTTAGTCTACTGCCGCGAGTCGTTCCCGGACTCCCGCGTATTCCTTGTTAATATTGAGCTTCCGAACGCCGACAACTTGAGTCTGGTGTTCTACTGGCTGGTGCCGCCGGCGTCGGAGAATCCCAAGGAAGATGAAAGTGCTGCGGCCTTCCACCACCTGCTGGACAAGTTTTGCGATGAAGGAGACGACGAGTTCCGCAACAATCGCTTCAAGCTCATCCCGAATCTGGTGGAGGGCCCGTGGATCTTGCAGACGCTCGTGCCCAACCGCCCTGCACTTACGGGCACGAAACTTACGCAGCACTACTTCCGACGCAGCAACTACTTCGAGTTGGATTTGGATGTGGCCTCCAGCACCGCTGCACAGTACATCGGAGCGATGTGTCAGAGCTGGGCGAGCTACCTGCAAATGCACCTCTATATAACCCTTCAAGGCGAGAATGAGGACGAACTACAGGAGCGGGTTCTGGGAGGTGTTGACGTTTCGTATATAAATCTCGAGCTCGCGACGGAATTCAGTTAGTGGAGTACGTACCTAGAAATATGCGTGCTGCTGAGGATTTAGAGACATTGTACACAAAGTCGAACGACGAGTCTATTCACTGTCATCTTGGGGGGGGGGTCGTTTTCGGAGCTTTGAGATGGTCTTGATGT
Organism: Phytophthora europaea; assembly: GCA_030463285.1. Classification (NCBI taxonomy): domain Eukaryota; phylum Oomycota; class Peronosporomycetes; order Peronosporales; family Peronosporaceae; genus Phytophthora; species Phytophthora europaea. The sequence goes on from JAHQIV010001261.1 coordinate 7,010, forward strand.
GGTCGAATTATCCACTTGTGGCGCCAGCCGCCTGCTTTGCTAGTTTTTCCTGCGTTCGGCGAAGTCTGCTATCCAGGTTGAGCATTTCAGACATGGATTCCATGAGTTCGCGCTTGGCCTTGTCCAGCTTTTGCTGCAATGCGGCTTGCTGTTTCTCGAAAGCTGCAAGTAACTCGGATTCTTTTGCTGCAGCAGCTTCTGCTGTAGCGCGCACTTCACCCTGTAGATGCACAATCGATATTTTCGCGTTCGACAGCATCGAGTTTGTAGCTTCAAAGCGTTCGATAGCATCTTGAAGCTGCTGCGTGTGCGTAGCTAACTCGGCTTCAGCCTGATGCGCACGAAATTCCAGCTGGTTACGCTGTTCACACGCTTCCTTTGCTAACTGCTCTTGCCGGTTCGCATGCTGCACCATTTCATATCGCGCAGCCATCGCGAGTGTGACTAGACGATCCTTCCGCTCGTTCTCCTGCGGAATGAATGATACGTTAGGGAGATACATATTGCTGTTTTCAAGCAAACCCAATCGACCTTGGTGAGAGCAGCGATCTTTTTGATTTCGCTTGATAGCAACAGTGATACTTGGTCACGCTCCTACGACATCAAACTAGCAACGTTAGCAAAAGAGTACAATATCTGCGATACCTACACTACCGACGTACCCGCTTCAGTTCGTCTTCGCCTTCTTGTTGAGTAGCCAGTGTGCTGGTAAGATGCTACAATCCCAATTGTTCAAACTGAGTCAAGACGGCATCTCGTGAAAAAGAATTTTGTGGCTAAGCTTCAGCTGACCTTGTACATGTTGGTCATCAGCTCCACGCTGAGCTTCACTTCTTCAAAAGCCTTGGCAGTTGACAGGATCAGATCTTCCAACTAAAAGGGAGTACATCAGGATTAAGCTCGAGAGAAACAAAGCGGCGCATGTGTGGAATACCTTCTGCATCTTGGGCACAAACCACTTCTTTCCGTTTAGGTGAGCTCTCTTTTCCTCTTCAAACTTGGCTTGTAAGTGCGCCAGGTCGTCTTCGAGCTGCGAGTTCGTGAGCAGTAGCTTTGAGTTCGTACTTTTCAATTCCACCACTTCTCGCTTGAGCTTTTGCATGGCAAAATGCACGTCTTCGACCGTCATATCAGACTTCGCCTCACTGCTGAGTCTAGTCGGCGATACAGCACGTGATTCGGTCACCGGTGCACTAAAGCCCTCCGCTCCTGCAATAGACACGACGGAATTCCGGCTTTTTGCTGCGAGGCGTTCACGCTTCTCTTTCTGTAGCTCCTCCAAGGCCTGCATTAGAATGACGTAAGTACATTGAAGACAACATCGCCGTCCGGAAGTTAAGGACACCAGTACAAAGTCTATCAGCTACACCGTCCCCAACAGCAAAATACACAGGTGAAAAGGATATATAGAGCTGTGTATCCCACGACGCCAGTGCATCTTTCTCGGTCGGCGCATTGTTGCCCAGACTGTCGTTGGCTAGCGCTTCTGGGTTCCTGCATTGCACATACAAACGGTGAGCAACTGCGCGATAACACCCTTGTGACGAAGCATTAGCATACCCGACTTCAACGTCTAGCTGCTTTTTCTCTTTGAGGAGGTCCTCCGAGATGCGACTCGTGATTTCGCGACGCATCTCGAAGAGCTCCAGCGCTAGTGGTGACTGCTCTTGTTTGCCTCCCATCTTCTCCTTCTTCACGTTCTTGTCGATAAAAGCCTTGAGCTGTTTCTATGGACACGATAACATCAGCACTACTGTAACTGCAACAAAACTGAGTTCGCGTTGTGCCATTTACTGAAGTGCTTACCGTTTCTTCCTCAATCGCTGAAAGCAGTGCAGGGTCCTTCTCACCGCTTTGGCGGAAGTATCGGACCCGGAAGTCCTGCAGCAGCCGCAGGTCCGACCGCAAACAGCGCAGCCGGGAGCCTTCAGCTTCTTCCTGCTGCTTCTGAGCCGAAGTGCTTATCAGCGACTGCGCGTAGTGTGAGCGAAGGGCGCGGCTGTGCTGCAACTGCAGGTCGATGTGTTTCGCCAGTGCTGTCACATCGCCGCGCCAGTCCCCAGTCTTCTTGGCGAGTCGCATCGCATCTTTCCTTGCTGCAGCGAGATGGCTGCGACCTCCAAAGGTTGCCGCGCTTGCAACGGCATCCTGCTGGACGCGCAGTGCTACTGAGACCTCCTCATTGAGCTCCTCGAACTTCTTGTGCAGATCATTCACTTGCGCCTGACTGCTCTCCATCGCTGTATCAGCAGCTTCACTGTGAAGACTCACCGCGTCTTAAGGAATGAAGAGACGCTCCGTTGCAACGAGATAGATGAACACTCGTCTCATGTACTTCCTATCATTTTTTTGTTGATTAGATAGATTTGCTACTCTTACTCTGGTGTGGGGATTGGGATACGCTCACCGGCATAAATATCAACGCATGTACGCACTCGACAGCAGCTTACTAAAATTTGCACGTCCGCCGGGGATGCATCGATGCGAACGCAGTCGGCTGGTTGGCAGATGCCGACACAAACCATCACTCGAGCCGCATCGCCGAATTGGTGTCAGCTCACCTCGTCGAGCACAGCAACGTTACAAAAATGAGGACGAGCTGAATGCATCCAGATCCTCGCTCAGTGTGGCGTCGTGAAGCTCGGCATCGTCGTTGTGAGCCAGCTTCTCGCGCTCCATAGCGAGCTGGGCAAGACGTAAGCGTTCGGCTTCGCGAGCACGCTCCTCTCGAAGACGCTTCTCCTCCGCAAGTTTCGCCGCCTGCTCTTGCTCCTGCTTCCGTCGCTCTGCCTGCTCGCGCTCCTTCTCCTTTTCGCGCAGTTCGCTCTCGCGTCGCTTCAATGCCTCCAGTTCATCAGTGCGCTCCTTCTCCTTCTGCTGGATCTTCTGTTGCTTGATCTGCTCCATCGAGCGTGCCGAGAGCCACAACGAGCTCGACTGACTTCCATTAGCTTGAGGTAGAGGCGTTCCGTTAGGAGTTTCCTTCTTGGCAAGCATGCTCCAGGCTCCGCGGTTTTCCACACGCAGAGGCTCAGAACTCGACAGCTGCTCGTCGCGGATCTTCTTCGCTGCATCTATAGTAGCGCCCACCAACCAGAACAATGTTTAGCACGATCGTCCACCACCCAGATGAAGCGAACGGAAACTAACCGGCATGGACTGAGGCGGAAGAGTCAAGTTGTGACAAACTCGGGGCGCTTGAGAGCGGTGGGGACTGTGGCATGGCATCAAAGAGCGTTAATTAATACGTGACTGGAGCCGCATCAGCACTTAAGACTCACTCGCTCAATTACATCTCACAAACCCACCCTTTCCAGAGGAGCACCGCCGTCGTCCGAGTCAGATTCACTATCGCTATCACTATCCGAGTCTGACGACTCGGAAGAGCTAGACGAACTCTCCGATGAGCTTTCACCACCCTTCTTCGCAGCTTCAGTATCGGCATCCACGTCTGTCATGGCAACATCTTGGTCCAAGCGTCGATCAGTACCATCTCCAGGCGCTGCACGTGCTCCACTGGTAGCAGTTCGATCGATTGCTGCCAGTTCGTTCTTAAGTTCTTCCTGGCGGTTTCGGATATTCAATGCCGCCACCTTCGCAGACTTAAGTCGCTTGTCAGCTGGCGCCATCTTGGACTTTTTAACCGGGCGCTTCCGCTTGCGACCAATCCCGTTTTCCTACAAGAGGAGAAACAGTGAACACTTAGTACTGGCGGTGTTTGTGGCTTGAAAGGCGTGAGATTCTTACCCTAACATATCCTTCCAGCATTCGCAAGCACCGGGTGTCGAACGCGTTGATGTCTAACTCTACTTCGTCGTTCTCGTTGGCCAGCTTTGCAACCGGAACAGCCTCCGCAATAATCTGTAGGACACGATTGATTTTGTCCTGCGGTAGCAATTTGATATCAGAACTCAACCGAGCCTTGTCCATCTGGCTCATAGGCTCGTTTAGCTCCTCCTCGGTCAAATCTTCCATCTTGAACGGTCTAAACACACAATAGAGAACAAAAACTCACAAGTTAGCGCACGCTTAGGACGACCACAAAGCAATAGAGCGCGCAGAGCTTACCGAGCAGCAGCTTTAATCGGCTTGGAAGAAACTGCTTTCGCCATGCTAGGTTGAAGTTGCTCCAGAGTGGCCTTTAGACGCTCGATATCTTCCTTCAACGACATGATTAATCCCGTATCGTCACCAGACGATTGTCGCTTGGTATTTCCCTTTGTGCCTTTGCCTCCTCGAATTTTCTTTGAAATGTGCGTTCCGCCAGCTTTCTGATCCTTCTTGGACTTTAGATCCGAGAGCTTACTCTTGGTGGATAGCTTGACATTAAGACTCTTGAATCGCCTTTCAAAATCGTCCATGAGCTTGCGTGCGTAGATGTGTACTTGGCTGTGGGCAGCGTTGTAGAGCATTGCGTTCCGAAACACAAGGCGCACTTGCTCTGCGAACGTTGATGGGCTGTCATAGAAGCCGATCTCCAAGTTGGTCCGAATAGTTCCGAGATCCATCGGTTCCTTGATAACATGGAAGTAATCTGGGATACCCAGTGCAACGGGATCCACTGGAACCAAGAAGGGTGCAGACTTCGGGTTCGACATCAGACCCTTCAAGATACTTAGACACTTCTTCATGCTCATGGGGGCATGATCCAAATCGAGAATGTTGTCCTCGCGAAGGTGCGCAGGAATTGAACGTTTCCGCTCGGAGCGGCCCAATACCAACGACGGCGACGAGTAGTCTGACATCGGTGTACCGACCTTTCGCGGGGCGACAATAGAAGGACCGGCGAGAGGGGTCATAATCTTCGCAACGGTTGCAGATGCCGTAATAGCAGCAACGCCTGGGGCGGAGATCGAAAGGGCCTTCACTTCCCGCTTTACCGCCGGTGTAGCCGCCCGAGCTGCTCTCGCGCGCCGCGGAAGCGTCCGCTTCACAGGGTCCTTCGGCTTGTAGACCTTGTACAGACGCAGCTCGTTTGTCTCCTTATCCAAAAAGCCGTGAAGTGTAAACAGGCCGAATCGGTTTTCGCCAGCGCCAGTAACGATAAACTGCGACGGGATGCTAGCGTCGTGCACAAAGCGAATCTCGACATCGTTCTCCGCCACGGTCTGGTGCTTGCCCTTCGTGGCTTGAATCTGGAAGGACCCGCTGTACTTTCCCTGAAAGGGCATCGCTGACCGCACATTCGCATCCGTTTCGTAGCCCAAATACACCGGCGACACTTCCCTGACGGCAGCGTTCGTAGTCTTGGACGATCGCGCAAGTGCTGATCCGGAGATCGCCGGGTGCACGCTGTCCGGGGCGCCAGAGCACATGGGGATGGAGACATCGTCTTGCGACTTCATCTCGAACCGACTGATAATACCATTGGGGCCAAACGCCGCCTCGCTCATGCCCCACATGCCGGACCAGACAGCCCGCTTGTCTTGGATGAAGTACTTGCCGACCAGCAGCGGCGCGTACTGCAGCACCTCACGCGGAAGATCGGGCACGGACTTGGGCTTCTTGTTATTGACAGCAACTTTATCCGTCTTCACCGTCACCGCAGACGTTGCGTTGTTGCTCGTATCTTTAGTCGCGATGGGGTGAGCAGTCACATTGGGCTCCTGCTTGATCACGACGGCGGCGGCGGGATGGCCGTTGCTCTTGGAGGCGGGCGCGGGCTTTTGCGCCTGCTGCTCGACCATCATGACGCACACGTGCACGCTGGCGAGGCTGGCGGGCTGCG
>JAHQIV010001262.1:0-12735 GCA_030463285.1 Phytophthora europaea
ATGACAGAGTCGGCCCTTAGCGAGATAAGCAACGAAATCCCCTCGTATCCAGTATACAATTGGGGTGGCAATATGCATCTGTTTCCTCAAGACATGAAGCTACCACGTGGTACTACAGAGCAAGCGTGGGTGTATTGGTGCTGCGGTGATGCCGCTAAAAATCTGCCTCAATTTCGGCAGCTTCGGCCACACGACTTGATTAATCGCAACCAACGCAAACGATTGTGCGAGCTGAAGTTCCTGATGAAAAAAATCGAGCTGCGAACACAAAGGCTTGGCCTATGGACGGCTAAACTATCATTTACGGAGGCTGCTACTGTATTTGCGCAGTGCAAAAACGCAATCGAACTACCGAGTGAGACGGCGAACAGCAGAAAACGGCGCCGAGGACAGCTTGCTTGGGTCACTGCGGCGACTATCTTGAGAAAGCAGGCAAAAGCAGCTCGAATCGCACGTAGAATCCACCAATGAGGAACATTGATTGTTTGTACATGTAGTACCGGGCTTCTCCTTTGTCATTTAAATACATCCTACACTTTGCTGTTCCCTGAAATCTTCGCTCGATTAGATATTAAGCACACTATACGAGTTTTGAGTCACTACAGAAGTAGCCTACCTATCGACTGCTGTCCTGTAAAATCCAACAGCCGTCCGGTAGATTCCGCCCAAGAGTAAATAAGCCTTATAAATTAAATCATCACATTAATGACCTTAAAAATGTACTGCGTGATCTCTGCCAAATTCATGACCTACTTACTACCAGGTGCCTACCGGTAGGAGATCCATCAGCAGAGCCTGACTCAAGAGAAGACAGGTCTGTGCGGAGTGTCGGTCGGTCAGAGTACTGTATCCAGCTCGATGTCATAAAGCATTTATAGCTTCGCAGGAGCAACCTGCCATGTGAAGTTCAGGGAAGACTTAGACGGACCTCAAACGTCTGCGACAGCGCAAAACAGAAGTGCAGTATTAGTACATGGACATGTATGGTAACGCCACTCTTGTGCCGCGCTGTCTGACTCGGGAGGTTCCGTTTTCCTCAACAACCAACTATAATAGTCTGCGTACTGATGCTCTTTCTCCTTTTCTAGCAACGCGAAGGAGGGCGTATCTGAGTTGCCGCGCTACTCGGCCAGATTGTCTTCAGGGCTCGCGACTTGAGATTAACCTGAGACTATTATTGGTCGTGGGATACAGTTCCCATTCGCATCGCCGTACTCATGCGTCAATATTTTTTTCGGTAAACAAGAGGGGGTGGTCATCTTGCTGAGCAGGCAGATTTGGGGTTGAGCGGACTGGATGAATTCGACAGCTGAACATACAGGCTGAGAGCGTGTAGAGAGAAAACTTGATCGCAAGGTCATAAGGAATCGAGAGGCACAGGAGGAGCTCCAACAGGCACAGGTAGATTGCAAGAGGAAAATCTATGAAAATTTCAGTTATTCTCTGAATTTTATTTCTGAGCTTGGGGCTTGCAACAGGAATTTTGTCTTTTTTATGCACTAATTGAGCCAATCAAAATGCAGGATTGGAAACATGGGCTGTATGTTTCCCGTTAAAAATTAATCCGTGTTGGGCTGTCCGTGTGTGGTAAACAAGTCACCCTGTCAAAATAGCAAAGATTAAGAAATTGCCACAAATGGGTGTTTTTGTATTCCGGATGTCAAATTCGGACAAGCAGTTTTGCGCCGCGAAGGTAATGACGCACACGGTGAGAGCTCCGCGCGTTGCCACGCCGAGTTTCATCAAGTCAAGATTGGGTGTGCATCCTCCCGCACACCTTTTGTCCTCATGCACGTGTTCCTCGTGCCATTGGCATTGCCACTCTGCCTAGCAGCCTTTGCACTTTTCATTTTTCTTGCCACAGCGCATCGAGTGCGTCGGCATGGCCCCCGACAATCCAGCGCCAACGACAATCACTGCAAATCACGGGGTTACAATTGCCCTCGGCAAGGGAATGCAGTTTGCCTCACGTAAAGAAGTCACGCGCCATGTAAACAAAAATGCCATGGCTTAAGGGAAGTGCGCGGTGACAAACGCTGCCAAGTCCGTAGGAAACAATGAGCTGTACATGTACCTCAGTTAGACTCCATGCTCGTTCTACGAAAAGCTATTACAGGCTCTTCCGAAGGGAGATGTGGCACGCCACAGTGCCGCACGTCGCGCCCTCAAGTGATCAAAATCTACCAGAACTATTATGTGAACGAGGACCCGACAAACCCGGACACACTTTGTGTGGTCTGGTATGTCAAAATGAGGTGTTCAAATCTGCTTTTGCTATTTTGACAGGGTGACTTGTTTACCACACCCTATTTTGTCACGATAAGTACAATTCGGCTTTTCTTTCCAGATCACACCCCATTTTGTCATTTCCCGAAATCCCCAGGGCAACCGTCCCGTCTGTCTGTCAATCCCGTGCGTCGCACCCGCCGAGCGCAGCGATGGCGGTACCCTATTGGCCAATAAGCTGCCGAGCGCAGCGAAGGCGGCCCCACCGGTCGATATAGCGGGACCGCAGGGCCCGCCCTTCATCGGACTCACCAACATAGCATGGCGAGTAGTGCAGCGAGCCGGCGAGGCGAGCGGAACGGGGCGTGATATTACCCGGCCGCGCAGCGGCGGCGCATGGCAAAATAGTATTACTAACTCAGATAGTACTACTACCGCCACCAAGCGGCGGCGCTCGGTTTAATATTGACACGAAGGTAGATAATATCGCCGCCGCCGCTCCGCGGCGCTCGGCTAGTGTTGGGGATATCACATAGGAGAGGGAGAAAACTAAGCACATTATTGATAGTACTGACATTTTAGGGCCTTTTCCAGGATAGAAACCCAGCATCTTAATAATATTAGGACGAATTTGAAGTGTACAGGACCTTGCGTGTCTTTACTGCCATGTCCAGCGCGGGTCCAAATCGCGTGAGAATGCAAGAATCTCCATGGTGCGTGGAGTTGCAACCATGTGCCTCAACTGCAACGGCCCTATTTCCTTCGTGGCGCCTGTGGCTGTCATCCGTTTGCCGCGATCCTCGCGTTGGACCCGCGCGACTGGCGTAAGGCGGCAGCATTGCAGCCGCCTCCCAGCAGCCTGCAGTCCGTAAGTTTTCGCGGCAGGAACGCCGCATATTTGCAGACCATACGGCTGTCTATGCCCGATAAGGTCGTGGCCACCTGGCGCAAACGAGGCTTCGTTGTCTGTCCTGGCGCCTTTGCATCGCATTGCTTACGTCCTCGCCATCGCCTCTCGGTTCATCCTCAAGAAAGAGGCGGGGTGTTGACCAGTGTACTGTACCATTCGTTCACTTTGGAATTTACTTGACCAGAACACCCCGCCGATGGCTACCCTCTACTCGTCCTTGAGTCTCATCCGGAAGCCCGCGGCGGCCGAGCTCGAGCCCGAAGTGGCCACTCGATCACCGACGTACGCGTCGCCCGTGAGCTCGGACGGCTCGAGCGAGAGCGACAGCGAGATGCTGATGAGCCTCTTCGGGCCCGAGCCAGTAAACAGGTCGCCGACCACCACGGACCTGTCCGACCGAGGTGGCCGACCGTTTCCGTACACGCGCTCCAAGACGCGGTGGCGCAAGCGGCCGAATGACGAGCTCAAGTATCTGCGCACGCAGGTGGTGGAGCTGGAAGGACTTTTATCGGCTCTGAATCACTCGGACTCGCGGTCCAAGCTTCTCAAGTACCGAGCGGACCCGGGGGACAATAATCAGGTCGAGGCGCTGCAGAGGCTCCGAGAGGAGAGCCACGCGAGGAAGATGAACGCGGCGCTGATGGAGAACCGCAAGCTCCGAGCCATGGTAGCGAGTCAGTTCCAGGTGGCCAAGGCACTGCAGACAGCTCTCGACGAGCACGTGCGACTGCGAGCGCGCAAGATTTGCTGGCCGAGCAGCGCGGCCGCGTCGGACGACCTCGTCTTCGCCCTGCTGGACGAGGAGAAGGAGCTACAGTACGCAGACACAGACAGGATGCTGGACGAGAGTGGCGTGGCCCGTATCTACTTCCCCTTCTCCTCGGAGCCGGCGTTTCAGCGAGACGCTGGTGGGGTCTCGATACAGCACAACGACGTCCGCGTGCTTCCGTTCTCCGTGGAGCTCGTGGCTCAAGCTTTGCGACACAGCCTGAAGCACGGATCGAGCGTCGGGCCGTCGCAGCACTGTCGTAAGTTCGAGGTGCACGACGGCTACTCCCACGCTGTGACAGTGGACAACGTGGAAGTGCCCGGCACTCTTCCGGCTGAAATCAAGGGCAGGCACTTCCTCTGGTCCGTCGAAAAGGGCGACCGAACTGTCATCAACTGGTCCAGCTTCAACGAGTACGACGACGGAAAACGACACGTGCGCATGCTCAAGCGAATTTGGTTCGCGCTCGAGCCTATTAGCTTCGACAAGAACTGCATGGCTCAGCCCGGGAAGACGCGGGGCTGCGTCCTTCGAACGGTTGTTCGATACACGCCTGTGGACCCTGATCTTGACCCCAAAGTGGTCGAAGATATGGCAGATATTATTGTTTGCGGCTACAAACGCGACTCCGTCCGAGTTGTTTTGGCGGTGCGGGATCAATTGGCAGCGATAGCCGCATCTAGATAATGAGGAAACAATATGCATACACTTTATTTCACTATTAGTTTGTATTTATTTCTGCAACTAAAGTGAAGTACAGAGATTACGCAGGAAGCTAATAACCCATAGTTAAATAGACTACAGTAAAAACCGTAATTAGTATGGTCCACACTATTTGCGCCGGCAAAATTCTTGGCGGATCAAAATCATCCACACTAATAAGGAATCCACACTAATAAGGCACCCGCTAATAAGGCACCCATCCTCACTAAACAATGGAAACGTTGGTATAAATGGTGTGGACTATGATGGATGTGTTTTGGATGATTTATCGTCCCTTTCAGGCTGAATATCGATCGAATATGATCGATTCTGGATGAAATTATCATCAAAATGGATTTGTGTATCACGATCCCTTACTCACGACCACTATTAGTCTGGACCAGAGTAAATGGGAACCCAAACTAAATAGGCACCCAGACTAATTACGGTTTTTACTGTACCTTTCACTCTCAAAAAAAAACTAAGGACCTTGTTAGAGTCACCAACGATAGCATAAAAACGTATTTTTTGCAGTTTTAAAGCAACTTCCCAGCAACATCAAGCAACCTATTTCCCTGCCCTACCCCTAAAAGCCCTGCGGGAAATGGGTAGTAGGTTGCTTGATGTTGCTGGAAAGTTGCTTTAAAACTGCAAAAAAGACGTTTTTATGCTATCGTTGGTGAACTCTAACAAGGTCCATACATCAATGCACTGTAGCTCTCTTTGAAGTCTCATCGTGTAGGTACGTAACTTGATATGGTACAGTGCATCAGCCTATTCTATGCCGTGTACAGTACGTATGTACGCGTGCCTTGGAATTCCCACCAGTTTTTGGATTGTCAGATGAGTGCTGCGTGCCGGCTCGGACACCGACTGGCTCGGCATTGCCATGTCGCTTCAAGCAGTGGTTGTGGCTGTCGCAAGGGCAAGAGTGCATGGCATCGTGCCACTATCGCGTCTAAGCTTTGCAGACGAACCGTACAACCATCGCAAGGTGGTCGCTCGAAATCTCCATTCGCAGACCAAAAGCCCAACTTCATAGCTACCCTGCGCGTTTGCCAGCTTTGAGAAGCCTGTCAGCGAACGGGGTTCTATGCTACCGCATCATGCGTATTAATAACAAGTCTGTTGCCAACATGATTGAGCAAGTGAGCCAGGGTCAGGAAGTGAAGTGAAGGTGAAAGTGCACAATCCGATTATCGGAGCCTAATAAATAAAGCCAGACGTAAGTCAAGAGGCCTAACCGCTCCGCCATCCAAACACCATCAGCTAATGTGCGAAGACTGCGCACTTTACCGCTGCGCACTTTACCGTGCGCGGCATCGAGAGACGACCGTCTCATTCAGGAATTGGCGAGGACGGATGAATACGCTGAGCTTCTCCCAGAAGCCGCTTCACTGTGAGTCCGAAGGCGACTTGGCACCTCGAAAGCCCTCCTTTTCTTTGGCTGGGACCGACTCGGACGCGTCGGGTACGGAGAGCGACAATGAGGTTTTGATGAACCTGTTCAACCAGCCTGGGGCGAGCACTTCGCCGACGAGCGAGCGAGTCGACAGAGGAGGGCGCCCGTTCCCGTACACCCGGTCCAAGACGCGGTGGCGCAAGCGGCCGACCGACGAGCTCAAGTACTTGCGATCTCAAGTGGCCGAGCTGGAGAAGCTCCTCGCCAGACTTAGCTGCACCGATGGACGAGCAAAGCTGCTGGGCAACAGCGAAGACGCAGGCACCGCCTACGAAACCCTCCGCAAACTCCGTGAAGAGAGTCACGTGAAGAAGATGAAGGCGGGGATAGCCGAGAACCGAAGGCTCCGGTCCATGATACTGACCCAGTTTCAGGTGGCGAACGCGCTTCAGACCGCCATCGACGAGCACCGGAGACTCAGGACGCAGAAAATGTCGTGGCCCAGCAAAGCTGACGTGTCCGATAATGTCATCTTCTCTTTGCTCGACGAGGAGAAGGAGCATCAGTACGCGGACGTTGACAGGGTGCTGGAAGAGTGCGGGATCGCCCAGATCTGCTACCCGCTATACTCGAGGCTAGTGCTCCACCGTGACGAGAACACCGTGTCCTTCCACCATAACGAGGTGCGCATGCTTCCGTTCGCGATGGAAGACGTCGCTCGCTCGCTGCGCAACTGCTTGAGCCACGGGGCGAGGGTTGGGCCGGCGAAGCACTGCCGCCACTTTGAATCGTTCGGCAAGTACTTCCACGCCACTACATCTGACAGCTTCAACATGCCAGATAATGAGCAAGCTGAAGTCAAGTCGAGGGTCCTCCAGCTTTGCGTCCCTCAAACGGAACGAACTTTAGTCGTTTGGTCGGGTTATGCTGAGTACAGCGGCTCCAAATTCATTCGCTTGCTGGAGAAGACGTACATCTCGCTCGAGGCAATTCCCATGGAGAAGCTCGGGATGTTTACAATGGGAGGGAGGTCCCCCGGCACTCTGATGCGAGTTGCTGTTCGGCTCACGCCTGTGGAGACCGAGTATGACGTGCAAAAGCCAGAGGACATCGAGGAGATGGCAGACGTCGTCGTTCGTACCTACCAGCGCAAGGGCCAGCGGAAGTTCCAAGCGATGTTGGAGCAGCTGAAAGACAGTATGTGAAACAGGCCATCGTGCCTTGTCAACATTTGCTCGTAGCGTGACAAGGACTACTTTCTTAATAAGGCTGTCCGTATTCCCCACCAACAGTCCACACAAGTGGTCGCTAAGCCAAACAATTTCTTGGTAAACATAAAGCGCCAAGTTGCGTTCACCGTTTTTCCAACCACGTAAAGCATTTTGTGCCACAATTTTTAGTGGCTGGGGAAGTTTAGATGAAGGCAATCACCGAAATAGTGCATCGTGTTGCTGTTGAAGATTGAGACTCCTTGTAGTCGAGAGCCTTGTACTCTGTACGTCTTCAAGGGATAAGAAACTGGATTTTCTGGTTAGAATACGTAAATAAATAAGTGTATTCGTAAAAAGCGTGCTGTCGGCGCTTGCGGGCACCAAATGGTGTCCACAAACACTTGGTATATCGTATGGAACGATGTGGTCTAAATGGACTCGTGCCTTATGCGTGATCTCACGGCTGTCACGCTACTCGAGCTTGCACAGTAGATACACAGGCACGCTTCGCTAGTCAAAACAAAGAACAGGAGCCACATGAAGACATCTGCATACAGTACTACGGACATATGAGCTACTACACGCCTCTTAATTGCTGTAGAAATCCGCGTATTGCTGTCGTTCCAACATCCACCTGACGGACGCACCGAATGCAAGGAGGCACCTGTGTCACATCTAGCGGAGATTACCGCTCGAAATCGGTGATGATCTGCCAGCTCAGTTTGAAATTGACTTCCAGATGACCACTGTCCAAGACTCCTCGAGTTTGCAGATACCGTCGTACATGGCGGCTACCGACTCGGACGAATCAAGCGGGGACGACAGCGAGCTCCTTGTCAGCCTTTTCGAGCAACCTGAGCCAGCGTGCTCTGTCATGGCAGACCTATGCGACCGAGGAGGTCGTGCTTTCCCGTACACTCGGTCGAAGACGCGCTGGCGGAAGCGTCCAAACGATGAGCTCAAGTACTTGAGGTCTCAAGTTGTCGAGCTGGAATGCTTGTTAGGTGCCTTGCACCAGTCGGGGAGACGGCCAACAGTGACGCCGGGCAGAGGTATCCAAGCTGCACAGCTTCAGAAACTTTGCGAGGCAAACCAAAGCCCCAAGGTATATGCAGCCCTGGTGGAGAACCGAAAGCTTCGAGCGGTGGTTGCGCGTCAGTTGCAAGTGGTGAAAACACTGCAAAGCACGATTGATGAGCACGTGAGGCTAAAGGCACAGAAACTTCCGTGGCCTAGCAGCGTGGAGGCTCCAGATGAGTTGATGGGCGCCATACTGAATGAGGAGCAGCAGCAGCAGTATCCTCACTTCGATGTCAATTAGGAAAAATGACGTTTGCTGTTATTAATACTACTATTAATACATGTTTTAGTGCTGTTTAATCTAATGAAATCAAAGTGAAAATTGTCCCAACATAAGATATTGCGAGGCGTTTTGCGATAGCCACACTTTGCAGTTGATCACTTGACTATCCTGCGCATTGTTGTGATCAAACAACATTTCATAATAACGGTACTTGAAGTATTATTATCCAAACATCATCACCTACAGCCTGTATGCTATAGATCTGATTCATGCAAGTAGTCAAACGAAAGCTTAAGCGAGAGCAAGTACGGTATTTGTTGATGTCGTTAGCTCATCCTTCACCTTGGAGCAACCGCCGCCTACAAGCCACAGTACAATACTTCACAAACGATCTATCGCGTCCTTACTGCAACAATGCCGCAGGAATGCGCGTGATCGAGGGGCGAGCCCAACTCGTCAGGTAGATGTGATCACCGAAGCGAGAAGCACCTGACACGATCGGCGTCTGGCCTTGCGAAGCTTCGTACACGTGGCGAATGTCACCAGTCTCCAAGTCCACGGAAGCAAAAAGTCCGAGGCGGTGCACGAAGATCACCGTCATCCACGACGGCAGCAGCGACAGAAGCTTACGCACCTTCGCGCTCTCCTTCATGTGGCTGAAGATTCCTCCGTCGTTGCGGGAGACCATTCCCACCATCAGCACCTCCGTTTCGTTCTCACCAGCTCCAACCTTCTCAATCGAGATGTTGTCAGGCTCGCCAGGCAGGAAAGCAAAGTCCTTGATGCTCCTCGTCTTAAAGTCAAAGCGCACGATCTTGTTCTGGAACATGAGAGCAACCAGCAAGCCGCTACCGTCCTTATCCAGCGTCAAACCGTTCGGGAATCCGAGACCGCTCGCCTCGATCGACATCCTCTCGCTCCTCGGGTCGAAACGCAGCAAGTATCCCGTCGGCATGCGCTCCAAGAACTCCATCACCACTCGGTTGCGCTGGAAGCGGCGGGAAGACTCCGTCACGTAAACTTCTCCCGTCTCCTGCACGACAGCGATGCCATTGAGGAAGTTGACGTGCTCCTCCCCAACGCGGCTGAACAGCAGCGTACGCTTGCCGTTGGCGTCGAACAGTAGCACGCCCTTGTAGGCGTCCGCCACGAGCAGCACCTGGTCGCCAGCGAACACCTTGGCGTCCGGGATCCTCTTGAGGAACTTGGCGAACGGCTTGGCAGCAGCAAACACGAGACCCAGCGGACGTCCGCACGTCGGCTCCATTGGCAGCGTGCCGCACTCGGGGACTTCGCGTCCGGTTCTCGAGAAGTTGCGGAGCTCGTCCGCCGCAGGTCCGAAGCTGGCGAGGCGGCCGTCCGCCAGACCGACGTAGGCCACTCCGTCCTGGCTCACAGCCAGGTCCTCGGCGCTTAATGCCTCGTTGAGGAAGAGCGTCTCGGCCAGCGGTGCCTCGAACAGCTCCGTGTTGCTGACCAGCGCCTTGGTCTCATCGTAGCGCGCCTCCTGCTGACTGGTGCGCAGGTCGTAGGCGAAGTCCAGCGGCTGCGGCTCCGCCTCGCCCGGGGATTGGTCTAGGGCCGAGGACAGCAGCATCACGAAGAAGCATGCTGCGAGCAGCTCGCGAGACAGGAAGTTGCGCACAACCTGCATTGCTCGCGGGGGGACACGACCGATTGACGAATGATCAGCGATAGCAGGGGGACCCTGGTGTACACAATATTATGTGGCGCTGAAGATGATTGTGGACGGGATGAACGATCCCACTCGTGCATCACCGTCAACCTCTGCTGTTCGCAATGCAAATACTCAGATCGTCACGCATTCTGATGCCAATTTTGTTCCCACTACGTGGGAACAAAATTGGGTGGTAAAACAGTGACTTTTCCTTAATAGGTTGTGCTGCGAGATATTCAACACAATGGACCTGTTGGTGAAGAATAAATAGGTTGCTGTGCCATCAGCAACGAGTTGCGGCAATTTTGGCGTGCGGCTACGAAAAGTTTAACATGAACGCGAATCAATACTCGGAATGCTTCACAAGCTTCAAATTCGATCGTTGTGGGCGCTGCTGTGGCATTACCACTGTGCGTGCTGCGTCGATAATGATCACTACTATTGGTCTCCTTCTGTTTTCGACTGGAAGCTGAATTAGCGGTCGCGATCTCGGTCGCGGCCGCGCTCTCGGTCTCGATGGCGCTCGCGACTCCTGCTGCGACTGCGGTCTCGGTCCCGATCGCGGTCGTAGTAATCACTGTTGGGACGGTGTGGGCGGTACGGCCTGCTTCGGTCAGATCGACTAAGGTGGTGCGCACCACTGCGGTAGTGTTCACTTTGCTCACGATACCCGCTGCGCTCGCCGCGCTGGCGCGCAGTGCGATGTTGGTCGCTGCTCTTCGTGTTGCATCCATTGGCCGCAGCCGCTGCAGCCATCTCTTCGTGGTGACGCTTCTTCGACTGGTACTCGTGAGTAGACGACACGCAGAACTTTGGCAAACTGTGGTACCAACAGCCAGTTCGTTAGTTCAACATCATCATAGCAGGGGGGTTAGAGACGTTTGCATACTCGCGGGGCTTGCATGTTTGCACTCGCCAGAAGTAGTCGTGATCCATGGCTTCCGCAGCCGTGATTCGCTTTGCAGGGTCCAGTTGTAATAATTTTTCCAGCAAGTCGACCGCGTGTGGCGGGAAGCTGCACGAATAAAACAACCGTCAGACCTTCCATGCGATCCCGTCGAGTGAACTTCAACCGCGCTTACTTTTTGAACCGCTCACGCAAAGGGCACACATATTTATCATCCATTTGGAAGGTTTCAGCACCCGGTAATTTGAAGAATCCAGGCCAGGTTTCCTCTGTCGGCATTCCACACAGTCCAAATATCAATTGAAGCTGCAACACCATTGCCAAACATGTCAAGCAAGTGAGTTCTCGTGACAGTGAAGTCACTGAGCAACAACTTGTACCTGTTCGATCTCCGTCTTTCCCTGCAAAATGGGTTTTCCCAGCAGCAACTCGCCGAATATACAGCCAATCGACCAGATATCGACCGAAAAGTCATACGACGTTGAGCCCATAAGAAGTTCCGGTGGTCGGTACCAGAGCGTGACGACCTTGTTTGTGTATCTCCCCGCCTTGGCGTTAACTTCGTTCCAGAACCGCGAGAGACCGAAATCACCCACCTTCAACATACCCTGGTTATTCAGCAGCAAATTCGACGCCTTGATATCGCGGTGGATAATCTTGTTGCGGTGCATGAACGCAATGCCAATCAGCAGCTGCCGCATATAACACTGGATCTGCGTGCGAGTGAACTTAACACGCGGGTGGTTCAACAGCCCTGACAGATCATGCTCCATATACTCGAACGCAAAGTATAGAGGCGGTCTTTTGCCTTCTTTGGGAGGAGCTGCAGGGTACGCCGCATGGAGTGCAGAGAGAGCATGACATGTTGAGATACATCGTCACTTTCAAGAGGAACATGACGAGAGTAGGCAACATACCACTGGAGGATACAATCTCCTTGAGCTCCACAATGTTCGGGTGCTTCAGATACTTGAGGATCTTCATCTCACGAATCGAAGTCACAGGAAACTGTACAAACAAACATACAAAACAGCAACACTTGCTTAGCTCACGTCGCCCAGCCCGCGTCCACCGTTAACATAACGCACCCCGTTCTTCTCCACATCTGGCCTCAGCTTCTTCAGCGCCACGATATCCTTGGTGACCTTATGCTGGCACTTGAACACCTCACTACACCAGTCACAGCCCACAGTCAACTCCTCACACTCCACAACTCCATCCACCTGATCCTCGCACGTACCCATACGTCCCCGATCCGACCTTGTCGATGATGCTGTAGTTGTCGATATCTCCGATATAAAACCTCGGCTTCTTGGCGGGCGGCTCCGTCACCGCATCCACAGCCATGATCTCCCTCTCTCTCACCGCGCTCCTCATCGATGCAATCACCGACGACGAGGAGGCGTCTGCCAGCCCCAACAGCTCCGCAGACGCGGCACTTTCCTCCCGCTCGTCGTCTCCGTCCTCTCCTTCGCTCTCGTCTCTCTGCTTGGGCGTCTCAGGGGGCGGCGGCGGCGCCTGCGTCTGGTCTCCGTCTCCCGCGGCCTTCACAGCGTCCTCCAAGGCTCCGGACAAGTCCACGGCGATCTTGGCGCTGGGGGGCGAGTACGGGGGCGGCGGAGGCGGA
>JAHQIV010001263.1:0-12727 GCA_030463285.1 Phytophthora europaea
GTGCAGCGAGAGCTGCTCGAGCAGCGCTGCCACAGGGGGCAGCGGGGAGGGCGCCACGCGCTTGCGTGTGGAAGTCGCGCCAGTGGACGAGCTCGAGCTCGAGTGACGGTGTTGGTGGTACAGTTGGTGGTGCGCCGTGAGCATCATTGGTGTGCTTGTGGTTGTCGTTGTCGGTGCGGGGTTTGTCGTCGACGACTAGAGGTGCTGCTGCTGCAGTGCACGAGCTAGCTTCTTTCTTTCCTCCTGGTGGCCAATTTGGTACTGCAGTGATGGATGGAGTGCTGCGGGGCGGTCATGAGAGGGAATCAATCGGCGCAATCGCGCCCGTCCGGCGCCGAAAGAGACCGCGCGGTGCGTAATATGGCCTGGTTTTGCTCCTGTCGCGACAAGGGCCGATGCGTAAACTATCAGCGGCCACATGTCGCCCTGTGCATCTCGATGCTTGTTTTCGGATCCGTCTGCGGATTCGATACACCGGTTAAAAGGTGTGCGCACGTGCGAGCCTTATCAGTGCGTAAATACTGCCTATAGCGATGACCTGCATTTGAGCATTCTATCCATTCTGGCAGGGATTGCTTGTCCGACGGGCGTGGGATCCAACTGCACTGGCGCAATCGCCCACGACCACCATTCTGCCGACTTATACGTTGCGCCAATCGCCGCGCGCGCCACACTCACTATCGCCTGTATCCATGCCGCTGGAAGGCACCGCCAAAGCCAAAGCCAGCGCCGCGCTGTGAGCAGGTCTTCCCCAGCCAGTTCGGCTCCCGCGCACTGCATCGCCTAACGCCTCGTTCAGGGCGCGGGCAAAGAGACCGCCGGACTGTTGCGTGCAACCGCAGTTAGTGTAGTGTATGGCCGTCAGATTTGGAAGTGAGCAGCGTATAAATAATCGCCTCTTCCAGCACATCCCTTGGTTTATCTTGTTCAAGCAAGAGCTGGCCTCTTTCCTTTCAATGGCCTTCGAAAACCATTAGTTTTACCCAATCAGATATATTAATTGGCCTATTACATGTACTTCTCTTTAGTATTGCTATACAGCAGTGAAGGTAATATGGCGCAACACTCCCACTAAAGATGCCAGCGTTGTCCATCAAGATCCTTCTCGAAGACATCAACTTCAACCGTTATCAGTTCTCCCAACTTAATATTTGTATGAGCTTTACATTGAGGAGATACCTAATATCGTACAACATTGCCCAATCTAATATCTATACTTTATTTAAGATATTATTGAAAACATCTCTCTCATATTTTTGCCCTCCGCCTTTTGCTTTTCCTTCTCACTCTCTGTTTTGCTAGCCCAGCTCACAAGTGCGGATCCGACGAAAGCCTTCGGGGGGTGGTCGTAAGCCGTCCCGCATTCTCCTGGTGTGACCTAGGCCACAGTGCCCTGCGGGTTAACATGCTGCCAACAGCCCAGCTAAGGAAACTGCGGGCGGAAAGTCTGGTTTCTAGCACCTCGCGACCATCTAGTCTTTGATCTTTGTGCTTTTGCGCGGCGGCAAAATAGAGAGTCGGAATAGAATTAACTTTAATATGAGTAAAATGTACTCAAGAGTGCGGGGCTAGCAGCCCAGACCGTGGATTATTCTTTACATAGGGCTAGGTGAACCTTAAAATCTGGATTTTATCCCTTAAACTGATCTTAAATCGTAACCTTGCAGTAAAAGGAACCCTTTGTTGTTTATTGTAATCCTGAACTTTGAACTTTTCTGAGGTTTTGTTGCAAAATAAATTGAACAAGTGATTTAATATTTGAGATTCGTCATTTATTATTTAAGGCATAATTGACTTCTTTATTTACCACTTTTCATTTGTTATTTGTGGAATGCCAAACCTAACTAAGTCTGAAATCCTTTATTCCCATCATATCGCGGAGCTTTTCAAACTGGCCTTGACTCAGTGGCTTTGTTAAAGCGTCTGCAATCATGTCATTGGTATTACAGTAAGTAATACTAATACTTTTCTCGTTATGTTTCTCACGGGCATACAGATGCCGGATATCATTGTGCTTTGTTGATAAATGACTGCATGGGTCCTTTATGATACTAATGGCTGCGGTATTATTGCACCAACATTGTGTTCGTAGTACTTTGCGTTGTGGCATAGTACTTTGCGTTATCGCAAAGTACTATGAACACAATGTTGGTGCAATAATACTGCAGCCATTAGTATCATAAAGGACCCATGCAGTCATTCATCAACAAAGCACATTGATATGAACGCTGCTGTGGGACCGTAGGTGGCAACGGTACAGCTCACGAAAGAGCGATGTCTGCGGAAGGCCGCACGCTTCGGCAGCGGAGCGAAACGTAGACCGACGGGCTAAGGTCGTGCTGCGTAGCAGCCCTAACGATTGAGAGCGGTCCTGGCGCGGCCGGCCACTGTTATGCATCCGCGATGTAGCTCGAAATACACCCGACAGCTGCCTTACCTCCTCCGCACGCTTCCATATTCTGCTCACCGTGTTCGGGTGGAGGCCGAGAAGCTCTGCGACCTCAGCTTTGGCTCCTTTCCGCGGAGACCCGCTTACCATCCGCGTCAGCAGAGACTGAATGACCAGATCAAGCTCACGCGAAGTAAGTTTCTTCGTTTTGCGCCAGCCTAATGGTGTTGCCACCTCGCTCCTAGGACTCGTAGTGGTCAACGTTGTCAACGAGGTTGACGTGGCCAGCAAGGTCAATGTGGCCGGCGAGTTCGACGTGGGCAACGAGGTGAGCGCGGTCGGCGAGGGCGACGTGGGCAGAGAGGGCGACGTCGGCAGCGAGGTCAGCGTGGGCAGCGAGGTTGGCATGGGCGGCGGGGTGGAGGTTTCAGGAGAGGAGACAGGCTTGCTCATGGTAGGCGGTGGGGTAACTTGCGCGGGGAGGGGCGAAATCGATAATGAGTTGTCCTTTCTTCCAGGAGCCAACGGCCACTACGGCCTTTTCCAAAGTCTTGGCGCCAAAACTTGCCGCTCATCGAAATTGCGCACACCAAACGAATGGCGGCGGCGAGCTCTGTTATTTGGCGGTAGTTTTACTATATTCAGTTACAAAACATGCTTAAGATCGCACCGCGTTTTGGTAGCCACCTCATATTCTGGAATGGAGTGGTAGTGCAGTTCACCCAAGTCTTTTATTGTAAATTTTGCAGACAATTTAGCCTTTAGATCATTGATCGAGCTCAAATGGGAGCCTGTGATCGTGAGATCGTCGACATACACGCATATGATAAGCGTATGAGTTACTCCTTTAACCTCCCACCTTTTTAGATACGAGCAATGCTCTTTCTTGCATCTAACAAATCCTAAGTCTGTCAGAAATACATTTAGTACTTCATACCATATTCGTGGAGCCTGTTTTAGGCCATACAGACTTTTCTTAAGTTCACAGACCAGTCCAGATTCATTCCGGAATCCTAGTCGCTGTCTCATATAGATGCTTTCCTTTAAGATGCCATTTAAGAACGCTGTAGAAACGTCCATTTGGTGAAGGTGAAGACCTAGAATTGTCGACAGTGCGAGCAAAAGCCGCAGAGACTCGTACCTAGCCACAGGGGCAAATACTTCCTGGTAGTCAATACCATACATTTGGGTATTACCTTGGACTACCAGCCTAGCTTTAAACCGATCTACAGATCCATCCGCGTTGTATTTGACATCGAACACCCAGTGGCAACCAAGCGCCCTCCGTCCATCGGGAAGGGGTACTAACTTCCATGTGTCATTCTTTAATAGGGCCTCAAACTCTGTCTTTATTGCGCACTCCCACTGCTTGGCGTATGGGCTAGCCCTCGCCTCCTTTATAGATTTAGGAATAGGAATGCGTGTCTTATCCTTTAAAACAGAATTTATATGTGAAACATAATCTGTCAGTCTGACGTTGCGGGTTCTTTTTCTCTTAGATCTACGTCTGTCACTGCTAACACCGTTTTCTACTCCCACTATTCGGGATGTCGGTGGTCGAATGACTGATTTTGACATGTTCTGTTCGACTCCGGTGATCGCTTCAACTTCAACGTCATTTCTAGAACGCTTTCCAAGGCTCTCTATGACCTTTTCCTCATGATGATCTGCACTACTATCTTCAGTAGGGAAAGACCGCTGTATCAAAGCCTCTGTACCCATTGAGCTGAACTTTACGTCCCGAGCTATAAGGTATTTATTTGCTTTCACATCTAGAAGTCTGTACCCCTTATACTTGGACGACAGCCCTAAAAGTTTACATGGGTCTTTTCGTTTTGACTTAGGAACATGTGCGTAACATGTTGAGCCCCAAATCTGTGATGCTAAACCATGAGGCTTCTTACGGTAAAGTAACTCATAAGGGGTCTTCATCCCCAGTCTTGCCATTGGTAGGCGATTGGTGACATCAACTATATAGCTTAAGGCCTCAGGCCACCACTTAGGCATGTTGGCTCCTCTAAGTGCACAGCGAGCCATCATTGTCTGGTGAGATCGTTCTGCACTGCCATTTTCTTCTTGGGATTCTACATTTGAACTTTGGAACTCTAACCCGAGTTTAGCACACACTTTGGACACTTCGGTATTTAGAAATTCAGTGCCTCCGTCTGTCCTAATTCTCCGGACCTTAAACGGAAACTGTACTGACAACTGCTTTTACAAGTCCCGGATCTTACCAGGAACTTCTTTTAGGGACTTCACTACAAAATACCACTTATAAGTTGTAGCATCATCTGCAACAGCCAAAGCATAGTGATGACCAAATGATCCGTACAAACCATCAACTCTAATCCTTCCAGTAGAATCCATATGAAGTGTATAAAGTGGCTCAGTGGCCTTACTTCCCACCATATTCCTGTAGAACATTCTGCGGTCCTTCATTTGAGCGCAGGTCTTACAAAAGAAATGCACCTTCTTAAGCTCAAAGTAGGAAATGTTAGGCATTCCCTCTATCTTCTGGTCACTTATAGTCCTAATAAGGCGTTCTTTGCCCACATGGCCAAGTCGTAAATGCCATTCTTTCAGAATATTACCGAATTTACAGCTTTGGGAACTAAAAACACTCGTCTTAACCGGTTTTACATTTGGCAAGTAGTAAACTTCACCTATAACCACTGCTGCCAACAGTAACTTAAAGTCTTTACCTAAGAAAAAGAGGAATTCTCCTGATTTAGACTGAAAATGTTTGTAACCTTGCTTAGCCAAATAGTATGCACTCAGTAAATTACTGTCCCATTTAGGGTCGTATGAAATGTCCGATAGACTTAGCGCACTCAAATATCCTTTTGGATTTAAAACACTCAGTTTTATTGATCCTTTAAGTGTGCTATGCGAGACAGTACCAATTCCGTACGTGAAGACGTTGCCCTGACCAGGTTGCAGGCTGCCCTTAAACCAGCTCCTGTCCGACGTTATAGCTCGGCCTGCGCCCGTATCGACCACCCACATATTCTCAGTTAGCTTTAAATTCTTTAAGTACCGCAAATAAGGCAAATGGTATTTACGTACCTCTTCTTCAATCCCATCCATACTTTGTGGAGGTGACTCAGTGGGGGTCTGGGCCGAGTAGCCACTGGCATCGTCCTCGTAGCAGGCCGGCTTCAGACTCTCCACGTCGTCGATCATCTCATCATCTTGGGCCTGCTCGAGGGCAGTCTTTCCACCCTTGCCGAGACGCTTCTTGCCGTCGGCCACTACGGACTTGATGGTGTTGATCGCCGCCTTCTTGGCCTTCTTTGCGCCCGAGGCCGTGTTAACGTCCGTCCTGAAAAGAGGACCGCCTTGTCGATTCGGGTCCCTGTCTGCTGCCTTGGTAGGGCAGTCCGGCTTGAAGTGCCCCGGTTTGAAGCAGTAAAAGCACGTTCGGTCGCTCTCAATACCGGTGGACTTCCTTTTTTGTCCATGCTTGGCCCGGACACTGTTGATGGGCGCTATTGGCCCTTGTCCATAAGGCCCACCTCCCTTTTCGACTTGTCACCAAAGATTCTGCGTAAGGCCCCCTCAACCTTGTCGACGGTGAAGTCATCCTTTGTCATCGAGATGGAGGAGGCCCAGAACTCGCTCGGCAGTAGGGAGAGTACTTCTACGCAGAGCCAGGACTCGGATACCATGTCCTGGTCCAGTAGTTTGCGCGTCTTCCTGTTAATTTCGTTTCTTGCCTTCTTAAGTTGCGCGAAAAGGGTTCTTAGGTCGCGCCAATTGCTGCGTGTCAACTTAGTCAAAGACCGCGTCAACTCAATTAAGCCGGCCGCGTCACCTTGGCCGAAGTCCTTCTCAAGGAGCCGGATCACCTCACATGGGTCCATGGCGGACACCACGTACGGCAGTGTCGAAAGAAAGAAGTTGGGCAGAACCTGATTGAGCAGGTTCTGCAGGTCGCCCCTTCCCCTTGTCCAATGCACCACGTCCCACCTCATCCCGACGGCCTCTTGCTCAGGGGTTTCGGTGGTCGGCGACAATGGCTTATCCGGATTCGTCCGCAAGAAGTCAGCCATGAGCACCCTTCGCTTCAAGCTGCCGCTTCTCTAGCAGTTTCGTCTGGTACACATGGTCCAACGAGTTGACATGCGTCATAAGCTTGTCCTTCCACATAGTGTAGGACTTGCCGTTGAACCTCTCGAGACCGCCACCAGTCTTAGCATCGGCGGCCATCGTACTTGAAATGTTTCGTGCAACCGTA
This sequence comes from Phytophthora europaea, assembly GCA_030463285.1. Lineage (NCBI taxonomy): Eukaryota > Oomycota > Peronosporomycetes > Peronosporales > Peronosporaceae > Phytophthora > Phytophthora europaea. Next base: position 6,627 of record JAHQIV010001263.1, read on the forward strand.
GTTAGCGTAGTGTATGGCTGTCAGATTTGGAAGTGAGCAGCGTATAAATAATCGCCTCTTCCAGCACATCCCTTGGTTTATCTTGTTCAAGCAAGAGCTGGCCTCTTTCCTTTCAATGGCTCTCGAACACCATTAGTTTTACCCAATCAGATATATTAATTGGCCTGTTACTTCTCTTTAGTATTGCTATACAGCAGTGAAGGTAATATGGCGCAACACGGACCGTCGCAGCACCCGAGCCTTGGGCGGCGGGATTTTTCTCCCCTGCCACCGGCAAAGCGACCGCCGGGCATCCCATCGATGATGGCAGCGGGCGGGGACGGTAAGCCTCGTGCATCCGCTCGACGCCACGGCGGGGACTCAGCTGCAACCAAGAGGGTTCCCGGTGACAGACTATGGATGCCCCCACTGAGTTACTGCAATTGCAGTGAGTGCGTGTGATTACTCTGAGACATAGTGATAGGTGCAACCGAAGCCTCGGTCGTGTCACCGAAGCCTTGGTCTTACTTAGTGGTGCACTGGCGTAATCACGGTCATCATTGATGAGTGTACAGAAGTCGCCACATCGAGATTTGTTTATACTAGATATTTGTATGTAGGATTAGGATTAGCTACAGGATGATCTGCAGAGGCTCTCCGAGCCTCTGAATAGTCAGTAATAAAACAGCAGTCTTCCCCCCAAGTCTTCTAAGGGTTAAGTCCGACTCCGGTAAGTTTAGCTAGCTTATTGTTGTGCCTGGATACGCCTGGCTTAGTGGTATGCCTATTGGGGAACTTAAGGTTCGTTGACCGATAGTTCACCGAGGCCAAGCCAAGAGTTGGCATGACCGAGAGGCTAGAGCGGCACTTAGAGTGTCGTTCTCTGGGTGTGTGTGGTGGGGGGGGGGGGGGGTTAAGTCCTCTAGAGGATATTTTACTACCGACCGAGGCTTACCTCGGCCCCCCTTGTATAAGGCCTAATCCGCCGGTACCCTTCTATCTGAGGGACTGCAGAGAGGTTGCGCAAAAGCGCTATATTGTATCCTAGCCCTCGCTCGTGGCTAAGTGGTGCAGGTTTTGGGTTGACCGAAGTCAGCCTCGGTACACAGAGGCTTGCAACCAACCCGGTGTAAGGGATCGCTCCTGGGCCTCAGGTTTAGATCAAACTTTCGTTGACCCTTGCGGGGAGACGTGTGTTGTTGGTGGGACTCGTACCGTAGCGAGATTTTCATCGTGTTTCTACACGATAACTGGTGCCGCGACCCGGGATTGGTGTGACCTTTTGTGTGTCTTGATTGTTGTAGGTCTCAACCCCAACGAGCAAAGAGGAGAAGAGGAAGAGAAGAGAAGAATAAGAGAAGAGAAGATGGCGCAATGAACCAAGTCTGCGGCTCCAACCACGCCGATGAAGTCTGGTGGGTCACGCTCTGAAGCGTCGGCTCACTCCGGAAGCTCGTTCGCGTCTCCGTCGACCGTCTCGATGGAGCGCATCGACGAACATTCGGTGAACTACGATTCGGTGCTTGAGTCTTCGGACGCGAAGGAAGACGAAGAAGACGACGACTGGGAAGTCAGGGGCACCGTGCCCGAGGCCGCCGAGGCAGCGGTAGTGTCGGCAGGGCGAAGCAGCGGAGTGCGACCGCTCGCCCAAAACCTCGTGGACGAGTTGGACGACGTCGCCAAACCCGAGCTTGCCTTCAGTGATGACGATGACGACGAGAGCGACGTGAAAGGACGCCCGAAGGTGACTGAGGCTACGACTTAACCGACGGGGAACCGCCTCCCGCTCAACGGAGTGCGCCAGCCGCCAACCAGGTGCTGGGTCGGTGCCTGCAGCTGATGAAGACGAAGAGCAACTGGATGCGACAGTTCTCCCCGAAGATCGTCCGTCAAGCCGTTTGGATGGACCTCGGAGGAGTGATGGCCATGCCTATCGACTCAACGAGCACCCGCCAAGTGGCTCGGCAGACGGAGTTACTCCTGCGGGCGATAGGGTGCGAGCCCCAGATGTACCCGTCGGAAATGGTACTGGCCGAATGGACCCCGACCGAGGCTGCCGCTGCGTTCACGAAGTGTAAGAAGAAGCTGCGGGCGGCCTTCGGCACGTCTAGTATCAGTGCTGGATATCTGACGCAGCCACCGACCTCGACCGAGACGGATCCACCACGGGTCCCGTTACCACCGACGCCTCGGAAGGACGCCGAAGATCTCAAGGGTGAAGTCTTCGCCGCGAAGGGATTGGCATCACCTTACATGCAAGATTCGCACATGGTAACTCCTCGGTCAGCCGACCGCAGCGACCGTTTGGCGAAGGAGAACGAGACCTCGTTCACCACGCCGAACACTCGGCGGACGGCCGTTCGGCGCACCGGAGGACGGTACGATGCTCGTGAAGAGTCGTCGGACAGCGACGATGAACGCCTAGGCCCCGACTACCATGACGGTGACTTGACGAGCCAATGCGCACGCCAAGTGAGGGCACTGAGTGCGACGGATGACCAGAGCAACACACCGAGGCTTTAGATCGCCAGCACCTTCCCCTTGGCAACATCAAGCCGTTCCTCGGTACTCGCAACAAGATTGAAAAGTCCATGCAGTGGCTTCGGACGTTCATCTTTGAGATGAAGGGAACGCACACTCCAACGAACGAGTGGTGCATGGCATTTGAGCTCTGTCTCCAAGACGGAGCTCTCCATTGGTACCGTCAGCTCCCGCGTAAAACGAAGCGCACATGGAACTTGCTGAGCGATGCGTTCATCAAGTACTATTGCTCGAAGTTCACGCAGTCAGCGAAGCCCCGCTACAATTCAGCGAAAAGAGAGCATAAGGAACATGTTTGTGACTACCTCAATCGTTTGACGCCGGAGTGCAGTTTGAGACGGTGGACGTGAGGCGAAGGATCACGTCGTCACTTCTTGGATACGTGTGACGACCGAGATCTAGAAGAACGGCTGTGTCACGCCAGGGTCAAAGACATCCATGACCTGGAAGAGATGATCAACGAAATCCTGCGCAGTAGAGAGCGGAAACCTGCGCGTGAACCCTCGGTGAGACGCTACCGCAGTCACGACGAAGGCCACCGACGCGAAGGAAGGTCGACCGAGGAGGCGAGAAGCAGTTTCAGTCGCGACAGACGATATCGGGATGACTACAGCCGCAGAGACCGACGCGAAGAATCTCCGTACCGATCATGAATCACCCTCGTCGAAGCTCTGGCGGACGTGGTTACTGCTCTGACCATTCGAGCCTCGGTCAGCGGCCAGGATGAGTCCTCATCAGCTTTTAGTCAGGGACGTGGCGCGACCGAGGACGCCACTCAACGAGACACCTCGTACGACGGAGCGGAGTACTCGGACGCAGAGTCCGACTCTCAGTCGAAGCTCACGGCCACGTTGGTGCGAAGAACGACAACGAACGCCGAACCGCTGCAGCAGGCACCTTTGCCCGACCGGACAACCGACGTCAGGCAAGTGGGTCAAGCCAATTCCAACGCGACCGAGAAGGTCGTCGTCAGTATGGGCCGTGTGCAGCGTGCAACAGCCCCTACCATTCGGTCCACTACTGCAACAGGAGATGCAAATTGTGCAAGCAAGTGCATCATGCTGGCAAATGTGACGCCTTTCGAGAGCTGACCAGTCTGCTACGTTCGATGGTCGACAAGAAGAATCTCACCCCAGCGCTGCAGAGCCTGGTGTTTGGGAGCCATTTAAACTAGGCAGCCCGCCAACTGAAATTGGGTTGGTCCCAATCGGGCTGCCCCAGTTAGCTGCGCCTGCTGTTGACGCGGACTACCTGTTCGCGTTCACAGGCAAAAGCAAATGGCCCGGTGATCGGAAGAACAATGACAATGTGGAAACAACGGAAAATGGAAATGACAGAGACTTACGTCTCGGTGAGAATGGAATTGATGAAGCAAGTGGTGGAGAACGTGAGAACACCCCAACCGAGACCGTCATCACAAGTATGGCTCAGTTGGAGCCGGTTGGCCGAACCCTCGGTCGGTCGGTAAAATTACTGCCTGGCGAGAGGATGGGGTGGTGGTCGTCTCAACGATATGACAAGAGGAAACGAATGCGAGCCCTGGTCCAGAGCGCAGTGGACGATACACGAACGAAGATCCTGCTCGACACCGGAGCGAACGTGAGTGTGATCTCGGCGAGTTTTGCCAAGAATCTACGAGTGCGAGAGGAGCTTGACCACGGTTGAAGCCTCGAAGTGCGAGGCATTAACCCTGGAATCATGGATAGTCAACGCCGAGCTCTCGTGACGGTCACGCTCGGATGGGAGCACGCGTACGAGTTCGACATGTGGGTAATGGACCACAGTGCGGGAGTTGATGTTGTCCTAGGTATGGATTTCATGGTGCCGGCTGGCATCCGGTTGGACTTATTCCACGGGACAGCCCGACTCCCGGATGAGGCCATGGTACCTTTGTTAAAATCGAGGAAGCTGGAAGAGTCCGAGACGTACGGCGACCAAGTCGTCGGAGGACCCACCGAGGTTCGGGGACGTCCCCGGTCAAGAATGGCGCAAGTTCCGGCTACCCCGCCGGCAACCGTCTCGGACAACCCACGAGGTGTGGATTCGGCGGTCAACGAGGCTTGTGCCAACAGTAACGAGGAGCAAACGAGGCCGACCGACGTGTATAAGGTTGACGAATGTAACCACGAAGGTAGCACGGTGCTCTGCACACGAACCGGTCGTGTTGTGGGTACCCAAGGACAAGTTACCCCGAGAACTAAGTTACGCTCGGCTGGAATCAGACAAGTATTGCGAGTGGCAAGTGTTGGCCTACGCTGAAAGCCGGGACGAGACTCTGTTCGGACGCGAAGGCGAACTCTACGAACAGTGGCTCGCAACCCAGCCACCTGCCGTAGAACGACGCGATTACCCTACCCCACGGACGATCTTACGGTGACCCACCGAGGCTTCGGCGGGTGTCGAGATGCAGACGATGAGTGATCAAGGCCAAATAGCAATGGCCGATCGTACGGACACACACCCAGACATAGACGAAGATGGTGGTGACCTGGCCACGCTGCAGCCCTCGGTCGACTTGGTATTAGGTCCGGCTGGGTGTAGCGAAGGTGAGCCCGGGTTGTCCGAGGAGGCGCCGGCCGGGTTAACTGGAGAAGCGTCGGGGGAACGGAACCCCGCAGATGTCATCAAGATCAGCGAATCCGCGCGTCCCCCAGGGGCACATGGAGAAATCCTGACCTCGGAGCCCACGAGTGCTGATGCTTCCTCAGCTCGACCAGGAAAACACGTGCCGACCGAGCCTAGGGGTTACCCAGGGCCCGAAGTATCCGCTGATGGAGGGTCGGTTAGACCAACCGACGACCGACACCTCGGTACCGATGAGGAGCGTTTTAGATGCCGCCGACGTCTCGGTGGGGATCGGAGCGACTGCCAACGATCCGGCCGAAGCGGACGGGGGCACCACCGACACGGCTGAACACCTGCCCAACGAGATCGAGCTGACCGACTACGCGCACGAACTGGCCTTTGCTCCCCGACTTGGCGGAACCGTCATCAACGATCCTTGACTACTCGAGCCCGAACGTCCGGAACGGAGACGTGCAGGCGGATCAACAGGAGAAACTCGTAGCGGTGCTCCGAAAGCACGAAGAAATTATGATTGCGAGCGGTAACGCTCTACCCCCGTCGGCTTACGGCGTGGTTTGCGATATCGACGTACAGGGGCATCCCCCGATTAAGCAGAAGGCTTGGAGGACCCCCTTCGGTTTCTGGGGAAGCTCTAGTTTAAATTTTTTTTTTTCTTTTTTAGTTAAAATACGATTATCTACTTCTAAAAGTCTAAATTGACCTATTTTTAATTTATATAGATACTGAAATAACCCTTGAGTTGCTGAAGGGCCTACTGAGGGCGGGGTTAGTCTCGTTCTCGGATAGCCCGTGGGCACCTGTGATCGTTATCGTGCTAAAGAAGAACGGGATCGACATCCGCCTATGCATCGATTACAAGCAGGTGAATGCAGTGACAGCGATCATGGAGTACGCCATGCCACTCGTTGACGATCTGTTGACCGAGATGGAGGCCTACCTGTGGCTCTGCTCCCTCGATGCGGCAAGTGGATTTTGGGCAGTGATGATGACACACC
>JAHQIV010001264.1:0-12726 GCA_030463285.1 Phytophthora europaea
TCGGCCATTGACTTGGGCATGCGTGACGACGGCATCTTCACTGGGATTGGTTTGGCTGCTGGGGGTATGTAGGGACTGGTAAAACGCAGAATGAAGAGAGCCGACCAAGAAAATTGGTGGTTCTGGTCATTGGTGGCTGGTCGTGACGGTATTATATTTGGTACGGTACACTATTATTTGAGTACCGCCAAAACGGTACACAATTTGGTCTAGATATACTATTTGGAAAAGTACTCTATTCGGCATTATCCGTTAGTAATAGATTTCGCACTTAGCTAAGGTGGACGACACAGGTAACATGCAGATAATTTATCGTTTTGCGCGGGGTATTATATCCAGCAAGAAAAAGAGAACGGTAGTCTCTGCAAAATAGATCGCTGATTTCGCAGGGTATTCGATTTCGCAAAATCGCACACCCACACGCACCGCCTCCTTAGCTCGGAATAAATTTCAGAGAACTGCCGGCGTAATGAATCGCCGTAACCTGTGGTGTGCGTGGGCCGCGCTATCTAACCTAGGCGAAGCACGAGGACTTGCGGATGGGGTCGATCCAGTTGCGCGCGTACGACACGCTGGAGTACACCATGGGGAGGCTCTTGCCACGGCCGCACACTTCGCCGTCGCGCCAGTTGCGCCAGCTAACCACACCAACCACGACGTCATCCGCATCGTCGTCGGAATACTCAATGAAGGCCGGGCCACCGGAGTCGCCGTCGCAGTAGCCCTTGCTGATCTGGCCAGCCACGCAGAGCATGGAGTCGTCCACGGAGATCCTGCCGTCCGTCGCGCACTCCTCGTTGGTGATGAGGGTCGAGTCCACCCGCTGCAGCTCGTGACCGGCCAGAGCCGTCGAGCCCTCCGACAGGCGGCCAGTTCCCACGGTGGTCACCGTCGCGCCGGCCTTGAAGTCCGAGCCGTCCGCCTTTGCCAGCCTCGCAGGCGTGATCGTCGACGGGACCTCCAGCTCCAGGATGGTGAAGTCGTTGGAGAATTTCAGCGACTCCGTGAAGTTGGGGTGGTTCATGACCGACACGACCTTGATCTGCTCGCCGTCCTGCGTGCCATTGTTGTAGTGCGAGCCGATCGAGACCCAGCGAATGTCGTACGCGACACAGTGCGAGGCGGTGAGCACGTGGATGGGGCTGATGAGGGTTCCACCGCAGAAGTTCTTGCCCTCGGCCGTGTGGCGCATACCGGCGTAGTAGGTCTTCCTTCCTTTGGGCACGGTGGACCCGCCAAGGATGAGCTTGCGCTCGACCGCCTCACTGGAGGCGTCCGCGGTGACGGTCAACGCGGCGAACGCAGCAACGAGAGCGGCGGTGAACTTCATCTCGACGACTGGTTCGGTCGCTCAGTGGGCAACGGTCAACGAAATCCAAAGTGATATTCAGTCGCTGCAATGCAAGACATCTGATGCCGCGTTTGGGACGCTTTGCTGCTGCAGCGACGAGGCAGCAGGCAGTTCATTGAGATGTGCTCGAGAATTAGTCTGGATGCCGAAAAGGTTATGGCAGATTAATACTCGGCACTCTGGAAGTAATTTCGATTCAGGCACTGGTTTTGGATCCGCGACCAACTTGGTGCGCTTGAAGAAATGCATCCACGGGTGGAGATACCCTTGTGCTTTACATGTGTATTGCCACGCAGTTACATGCATAAACTTTCAAACTTCCAATTGCCAGTTTATTTGGTAACGTGAAAATGTGCGAACTTAGACACACGATCGGAAGCCCCTTTTTCGGCAAAGGTACAATTTCAACAAAAACAATCTGTTGTGACTCACAACTTGTGAGCACATGAATTTCACGTGACGTGCACCGATACAGCTCCGTCCGAGGCTCTGAGCTCCGGAGGAGTTGTGCAGTGACGGTGACCTATGGTTCACAGGCGTGGATGATGTAGCCGTGCTAACTGTACGCGAAGGATGCCGTTGTTCGACAGTCACCTGTACATGTATCAGAGCCAACCAACGACACGGTGAGAACTTTGTTAGTCGTAGTTTTGAGACAATGAACGACGATTTCCATCAGTGACCGCCAAATGACAGAGATGTCGGCATGATCAAGGATGTTCTCGGCTCGGTAGGCGCAGGAGCCGGAGATCAGCTGGGTGACGAGAAAATACAATCCAACCCGAGTCAATCGGTTTGCTGCTTGGTCCTTGGAGCATGCCACCCACTTTGAGTCAAAGTTGGGCACAGGCTCCGCGGTCTCTTCAACACCGCGGAAGCTTTGCTCCGATTTGGCAGATCCCGTTTTGGTGTCCGCACAGCTATGAACGGTATTCGGAGCAACCGAACTTAGCACAAACTGTGGAATTTCACCTAATGTTCAGCATTGTTGTCAAAGCTCCTTTGATCTGCAGCGCGATTTAAGCTTACGTGTATTGAGCATCACTACGCCGCGTAGTACGCGAGCCCCGCTTAACTTATCGTGTGTTTCCGTCTAAGCCAAAACCGTGACCTATGCACCGGTAGCGCAGCTTTGGGTTGAGCGGCTCTGCAAGGCGCGTGCGTGGTCACTGCAATCCCAAATGTAACGATGGATTACGGTGCGAACTTAGCAAAGCGATGGTAGTCGAGAGCGAGGGCTGAGAATTGAGAGCGGGGATCTCCATCTGGATGGCTTTGCCCGTGATGCAGATGCTGCAATGCACCGTCCTCAGCCATTTGAGCTTTTGCAGGGTCCCTGAGTGCCGCTCCATCGAAATGAAGTTCACGTCTGCGATTTGTGCCGCGTTCGCTGCGCTGGCCCCGTGCGCTGCCAACGCTCAATCGACGTCCTCCAGCCTCATCAGTGATCTCGTCACCGTCCCGGTAACGGAGATCCAGGCTGGCAAGTCGTACGTCGCGGGCATTCGCTCCACCAAGGACGGCTCCAACTTTTGCGCCGGCGCTCTCATCAGCGCCTCGCATGTGCTGACCACTGCGAGCTGCATCCCGAACAACATCCGTTGGGTGTCGCTGGCCTCCACCGCGTACACAGGAGCGGCCGACGGCGAGCAGATCAAGGTGGTGGCCTACATGCCGCACCCGAATAACACAGGCAGCAGCAATGACTTCGTGGTGCTGGAGCTGGAGACGGCGACGACGTTGAAGCCCGTGATCATGGACCCGGCCAAGTCGATCGTCAAGGCCGGCATGAAGGGCGGCCGTCTCGGCTGGAACGACACGCTGGCGGAAGCTGTGCAGTCCCGTTACCTGCACAGCGTGGAGGTGCAGCTGCTGAGCCAGAAGCAGTGCGCGACCGAGCTGACGGTGGACGAGACCATGCTGTGCTCTCGCGGCGTGTCAGCCACCAAGTCGTGCATGGGCGACGAGGGCGGCGCTGTCATCGTGAAGAAGAAGAACCGCGACGTGCTGGTGGGTCTCGTGAGTGGCAACGATGGATGCGGCGAGGAAGGCGGCATGAGCGTCTTCGCCCGCGTGTCCAGCGTTCGCCCCTGGATCGACTCCATCATCAAGGGCGTCTGCGTCGCCTAAGCCCCATAACCACTAGTGATAGCGGCTGGCTTGGTGAGTATCGAGCCGCCGATAATGAACCAATTTGCTTTTCCATCATACTTCCAGGTTTTCAATCTCTCTAGACCTCCACGTTGACGGTCAAGTTGACCATTTCACTACGCACAAGTCGAACTTGATGACGTCCGGAGCTGTTGCCCTATCGTGAGCATACACCGGGCCTATTATCCAAAACTTCGTCCACATCCTCTGATGGCACAAATTACACTTCCATTCACTATGTTCAATTGCATCTTCCCCAATTATAGTCCAAGTTTTTAGTCACTTTGCAATTGCTATCGTCGCCCTGGACATGGAGGCTGAGGATGACGGCGCTTCGCGGCCTGCGGGCATGATCCCGGACATTCTGCTGGACGGGGACCGCCTCAACATGCTGCTGGACATCGTGTGCGCCGACTACATCACGGCGTGCTACGCCAGCCGTGAGAACGGCAAGCGCGTGGTGTTCAAGGCGCTGGAGAAGCTCTACATCAGCGTGCACTCAAACGCTCCCGTCACTGGCGCCGACACTCGCGCGCTGCGGCCTGCTCAAGACCCGCTGTTCCAGGAGCGCGCGCGCCGGTTCTACGACGAGCTGATGGCGGAGTTTCGCTCTCGGAAGCGCGCTGCGGAGGCCACGACAGACGCCAACACGCCCTCCACGTCGTCGTCAGCGCGAGGCCTTGACGACAGCGTCGTGAGGGAGGTGATGAAGCCCCGACTGCTGCAGATAGTCGAGGAGATGTGTCGCGAACGCGACCGCCAGCTCGTGTTCGCTGCGGGGGCAGCAGGTGCGGGACCTTCGTTGTCTTCCACTCGAGCTGCTGCAGCTCCAGTCTCAACTGCAGACACAGGGGCAGGGGATGGGAACCAGGAGGAGGTGCTGCCCCCCACTGCTGGAGAGATCAGGATGGAAGGCTGGCTGCGCAAGAAGGGCCAGCATGTTAATCTGTGGAGAGAACGGTACTTCATGATCCGCTCGACGCCCAACGGCACGCACTTCTTGTGCTACTTCAGGAAGAAGGGAGACAAGGAGCCGCGTGGGTGGTACGTGCTGGGCCCTGGCACGACGGTAGACGAGGTGAGAGAGTCGCCCAGTAAGATTGAGACCAAGAAGCTCTTCACGTTCCGCATCCGCCACTTGAACCACGCGACGAATGACGACGTTGAAGAGAGTGGAGTTGGAGTGGAGATGACGCCGGGGACGACGCCATCGCGCCTTGGAAGCGAGTTCCAGTTGTCGTCCCCGTTGGACGCGACGGCGCTCTCCCACGAGACGGAGTTTGATGCAAGACCAAGTGTGAAGCGGGCGACGTCGCGGAAGTTCCGGAACCGCGCGGCGGCGGCTGCAGCTGCTGCCACGGCAGCTACAGCCGTGGTGTTGACTGGTGGTCTGGCTGGCGTGGGTATCGGTGTCATGGGTATGAGCATGAGTGCTGCAGCCGCTGCAAGCGCTGGTGCGGCAGGAGCCATGATTGCCCAGAGCCGCAGCAAGGGGCCCATCGCACTAGCTGCCGAGTCGCTAGAGACTGCTGTCTGGTGGCGCAATAGCATTCTTGAGTGCATCGCGCAAGCCGAGGAACAGTGGAAGCGCTACCTCAACTGGTACATGGACCACGACCCTGACATGGAAGAAGCCACCCTTACTCCATTGCCTGAAAGCAAGATGCACGCTACGACAGCTTCGGCGAGCGCTGTTCCGAGAGGACGGTCATACTCCCAGCAGTCCCTGGGCAAATCTAACTCGAATGGAGCTCTTCATCCAGGAAATCGACAGCGTTCAGGTTCATTCGGATCGATGCCGCGGTCTATAGCAAAAAGCTTCCGTACGTCAGCTACATTTTCGCAGGAGACGTCCTGGAAATTGTACGAATTCTCAAGCAAACTACGCGTTGATACTGAGCGTGTCAACCACCAGAGCAGCCTCCGGACGTCTGCACCGCCCCCTGCGCTGCGGACAAGTCTCAAGGTGAACGCGTCGCCGCGGAAAGTATTCGAGATGCTGATGAAGGTGAACAGCCCGTTCTACGTTTCTAACCATGTTATCGACGAGGCGCGCGTATTGGAAGAGCACACGGAGGATCACAGCGACGTGGTCTACTGGAAGCTGTTCCCGACATTTCTGTGGCCAGTGTCTGTCAGTGCTCGTGAGCTGTGCATGCTACGCTATTGGCGTATGGAGCCGGATGGCTCATACTTTATTTGTTTCCAGTCTACAACGCACTCGGATTGCCCGCGCAACTCTGGAGCTGTGCGTGCGAATATCATGGGTGGCGGGTTTATAATCTCTCCACGTGTTCAAGAGGACCACGACAATCACTTTGAGGAGTGCTGGGTGACCTTGACAATCCAGATGAACCCGAATGGCTGGATTGACTCGAGCCTGGCCCGTTCGTGGTACTACGTTCATGCCTACGGTGTGTTCTTCCTTGAGATGATCACAGCAATTACAGCCTCTGACGGGCTGCAAACTTTACGCCCGGTGACTGCGGCTTCCGACCGACGACGGGTAAGTCTCGGTGGCAAATCGCCTGTTCCAAGCCAGCAGATTGTCACCGAGAAGAAGTTCCCAATGCTTGAAAGGTATCGCACCGACCTGACGGTGCTACATGGGTTGCCGACCAAGTTCTGGAGTGAGCCGAGCGCTGCAGGGTTTATGGTCCGGGGTCCTCAATATTTATCTTCGAAGACGAAGGTGCCTTCGGCTCGTCAGGCTTGTCGTCTCGTGAACGTGGAGCTGTACAAGTCGAGCGAGCCAATCGCGCACATCGGCGTATCATCTTTCGTGGGCGATGGCTTCGATGTCACGGACGTTCCTAACCCAGCAGTGGAAGACCGTCCGTTCATCTTCATCATCAACTTCATGTTACCAGGTCCACCGCACCACTCGCTCGTGCTATACTTTACACCCGAGGACCCGTCGGAACTGAAGAAGAACTCGGTGTTTGCCGACCTGTGTCATGAAGTGCTTCGAGGCCCCAATGACGAGTTCCGTACACAACGCATCAAGCTGATCCCGCGCGTGGTGCAAGGAACGTGGCCAATTCGCGAGGGCGTCGGCACCACGCCGGCCATCCTCGGCACCAAGATCTATCAGAAATACTACCAGGGCAAGAACTACTTGGAAGCGGACTACGACATCGGCAGCAGTACAGTGGCGACGGGCATTCTGAACCTGTTACTCGGCTACGCTCGTGATCTCATCATCGACCTGGCGTTCGTGATCGAGGCTCAAAGCGCCATGGAGCTACCTGAGCGTGTCCTGGGCACCGTGCGTCTGGACTGCATGGACCTTCGCCATGCCGTGCCGTACACCAAGAAAATGGGCATGGACAAGAAGAAGTAAGGCGAGGTGAGCAGAGGTAAGCAGACGTGCCCTTGAGCATAATAAACCAAGTAAAACCAACTTCAACGTCTTTAACTTCAGTAAAATCGATATTAACCATTAGTAAAACCAACTTCAAAGTCTTTAACTTCAGTAAAATCGATATTAGCGTTAGTAGTATGCTATGGTATGATTCCTATTAATACTTTAGTAATACCGTGGTAGTACTTAGTACAAAACCAGGTGTGATTAGTACTACTGTAGTATTAATATCGAACTAGAGAAAAAATCGTATCCGACCAGTCTTCCGCAGATTTCGCGAGCTTCGGAATTTATCGCTTGGCATAAAAAATGAGAGCTCGTAAAGGCGTGGCGCACACTATCGTAAAAGCTGAGGATCTCGGCTATCTCGTCGAATTTTGAGGCCTAAAGCGGAGCAGTTTAGACAGTCCAAAGGCTTATCAAGGCGCGCCAACTCAGATTTGGCCGGCAACCAGTCTTCCGCAGATCGGCTTACACTAGGCGTTTGTATGGTTGAAGTTTTACCGTCACCTCTCGTAAAAGTGTGAGGGATAGGTCTTTCGGGTCTGTAAAGTGAACCCTCAGAACGACTAATTTACGGGATCAGTGACGCAACGGAGTTTATTAAGAAAGACAGGATTATCTACACAACCGCTTCGGCGACAATACAATCAGCAGGTCGGGACTCCGCGGCGAAGGGGGGGGGGCACCCTCGCCAGCTCGTTGATCTGCAGCAACACCTTCACGTTCGTCTTTCTTCGCGGTTGCCTTCTTCTGGCGCTTGGCTGACGTTTTCTTCTGTGTCTGCTCTCGATCCCGCTTTTTAGGTCGCTGGCTAGCCACCTTCTTATCCAAACGCGGTTTTTTCTTGGCAGCTTCAGCTGCAGCCACTTCTTGGAAGTACGCACGGTCCAGAAGACGCCCACCAGGAGAAACTCGCTTTCGTGTTTTGGTCTGCTGTCGGGGAGGAGGCAGCACGAGGATGTCGTCCTGTACCAGGGTTTTCGGGTGCAGCCATGGAGGCTGAACCTGCTCTTTTGGAATCCCATTCCTTCTGAACTCAGCCAGACACGCCTTCATCCTATCCAGCGACAGCGGGTAGATGCCGCAGCTTTTGAAGCCGGCAACAATATTGCTCGAGAAATTGCAACTCTTCCAGGCAAGCCCAGCCATATCTACAGCAGCTTGCTTATCAATCGAGTATTTGTCATCTTCTTCCACGAAGGTTTGGATGCACTTCCTCAATCTGTTCTTGTACGAACCGAAAACAGCCACTGCATGTAAGCGCTGGGTGACGCTCCATGAACCGCATGTACCATCTATCAGTGACTTCTTTGTTGTACAGCACCATGGCAATTTCACTAGCGCGACGGATGATCTGGCTGTGTGGAGAAGTGCAGGGAAAATTTCCCCGCGTCTGTCACGATCAATCAGCGATCAGCTGGAGAGAGGGCGATCTGGACCACATCGGAGGGATTGGGGTTGCCGGGGATCAGGCATCATGGGTACACCTCGAGGGAGTAATCATCTTGATATAATGATTGCGACGCCGATCCGTAGAATGGCTACGACACTGATCCCAGGAGTGATTGTGACACCGATCCCAAGAATGATTGCGATCCCGATCCCGATAAGGATTACAGTCCCGATCTCTTCCACGACGAGTGATCACGATCACGATCACGGGCGCGACCCTAACCTCAATCCCGATCCCGAACCTGCGGTACCGCGTTAGTGGTACATCGGAACTACTGGAGACTAGAAGCCAGAGCGAGACACCCATGGAAACGCAAGAGATACCTGATTTATTGGCCACGTAGGACATTGGTTAAGATAACAGACTCCGATCTGCCTTGCAAGACACAAGTGGCTCCCAGACTACCGGGGAAGGAGGTGTATTGGCCTACCCGACGAAGGACTGCTGCGTCTACCAAGAGAACGACCACGCCTGGATAGCTTGGCCAGTGCGTGATCGCAGAGCCTCACCCAACTCAAGACCCCGCCAGAGGAGGCGGCAAGCGAAGAAAAGGGCTGCTACAGCACAAGAAAAGGATACCCCCCCCCCCGTGATCGGCCCACGCCAAGACCGACCACAACACCTCGACGACCGCGTGAAGGATATCCGCGAGGCCGTCACCCCCGATCCCCTGATCTCCGCCTTGGCCACCACTGACGTCCTCGTGATCATCAGAAGAGTGCAACCCGCCCAGCCGTCGGGTACACAAGGTGAGTTCAAGGTTATTTCGATCGCGCCAGATCAACGGAGTACCCCCTCCGATAGTCGGCCGTCCGGGCGTATCGTGCGCAAGCTTCCTTCGCGTCAGAGATTTTCGTGAAGCTGCTTCGCCACAGCTGCGATCAACAGGATGGCCAACTTGCTGACGTGCAACGATCCACTCGAAAAGGTTGTCTTCAGCTTCCTCCGGAAGAAGCGGCTGTGGTCCTGGGCGTTTAGGCTCTGGTCTCGCGCCCGACTTAGCAAGCTTGACGTTGTCGAAAAGCGTTCGATACGGAATTCGGGTGGCTTTCGCCACTGCAGGAATTCGCTCGCCAACCAGCACTCCTTCTACTGTATTGTCCATGCGATCAGAGCTGTAAGG
The DNA here is from genome assembly GCA_030463285.1 of Phytophthora europaea. Classification (NCBI taxonomy): domain Eukaryota; phylum Oomycota; class Peronosporomycetes; order Peronosporales; family Peronosporaceae; genus Phytophthora; species Phytophthora europaea. The sequence goes on from JAHQIV010001264.1 coordinate 9,446, forward strand.
TGTCGGTCTTTCCATGCTGTGCGTTTTGGCGCGTGCGCGAATATAAGCTTGTGCAGGAAACTCGCTGAGCCCACTTCAACGTCATTTCATCCAATCACGGACATTCTCAAATCTAATTGGCGCCCGCTGAGCTCTGCTGCACGACGTCAAGCTGCCAGCGGAGACGTCACTCGAAGGGGCGCCCAATACAAAATCCTAGATGTTAAGGCGGATCTGCGGAAGACTGGTTGCCGGCCAAATCTGAGTTGGCGCGCCTTGATAAGCCTTTGGACTGTCTAAACTGTTCCGCTTTAAGCCTCGAAATTCGACGAGATAGCCGAGATCCTCAGCTTTTACGATAGTGTGCGCCACGCCTTCGTACGAGCTCTCATTGCCAAGCGATAAATTCCGAAGCTCGAGACATCGCGAAATCTGCGGAAGACTGGTCGGATACCTTATCACTAAAAAAACTACTACTACTGTGGGCTATTTTTCTACCGCACACCTCATATATGGAATCCCGGGGATTCCATACTGAGCTCAAGTCTAATTTCAAGGTGGGCGGCCCCGTGTTACATTTGGTGAATTTTTTTGTTCTTATAAGTTTATAGTTGTGTTTTTTACAATTTGTGTGTGTATGTTTAGACATTCGTGTACTGGTACAGTGGTACTTTGCTTACTGCACTACCGGTACGAGTACCAAAAGATAATCGGTAATATATACACTACCGGTACTAAAGGATAACCGGTATCACTGGTTTGCATACACTACCGGTACTACTAAAGGTCAACCGGTACAGCGTCACCACTACAGGATCCAGTTAATTCTAGAGCTAATACATGACGGCGATCGACGCTGCTCCTCCTGGTCGCTGGACGTTCCTGTATCCGTGGTGTCGAGTCCTGCGTCACAAGTTGAGCCTGGAAGGCCAGACAGCAGAAAATTCGGCGCGGTGGGAATACCATTCGGTGGAGGTGAGGCTGCCGCATGTGCCGGACAAAGCGAATGTGCGTGCGCTCCGACGGATTCGGGAGGCGCTGGATTTGCTCGCCCGCGTTGCATTGGTGGACAATGCGGCGTGGCGGGTTCTCTTGCAGCAGCAGTGTCGAGTTGCAAGGGATGAAGACGACCAGCCGCTGGACTGTGAGTTTCGCCCGCGATTCCGCTTCGTGTTCAATGAAAAGTTCCTGGAGCCTGGAGCCTTGTCGCCTGCAGCCGTGTGCAAGGAGTTTTTCCTGACAGCAAGCGCCCAGTGTGCGACCGATGACTACCTGGAAGCTAGAAGAGCTTTGGCGGAGGTGGAAGCTTCACTGGGACGCAATGTTGGCGTGGAGACTGCGGTCCCGTTTGAGTTGCAGTTCGAGCTTATGACGCTGCCTGATGACACACTGGAGACGCATCTGCGCGACTTGAATGCAGTGCTGGGAGTTCTCCAAGCTCAACAAAGACGCGAGATTGTTGCTGGGGGTTTGCTGCCTTTGGAGCTGGAGTCGATTCGCCTCGACGTTGGAGGAGTTACCATGTCCTGGTCGCTGACCCAGAGACTGACGAGTTTGCTCACCTCGGGGCTGCCGTTCTCGTTGTTTGCGTTCTCCTTGAAGAAACCAACTGAGGAGAACTATGAAGGGATGCGAGAATGTGTTGGCCGCTTCCTGCGAACGGTGTGTGGCCAAGGACGAAGAGATGGTCATTCTGTAGGTGCGAAGCAGGGGGGCGTTAAGATGCTCTCCGTTGGGTTCCACGACTGTGACGAGTGGCAGTTTGCTGCTCTGTGCTCCGCAATCGGCTCTGCCTCCGTGACGAAACGTCTAGCCTTGTATGGCGTGTACAGCAGGTCCGACACCGCGGAGGTGAGAAGGTGGAAATGGCAATGGCTGGCGTACGCGCTGTTCAGGACGTCGACAGATTCATCTGTGGAGAGAGCTCTTATCACAGCGAACCATCTAACTCACGAAGTCACGTTAGCTATCGCAGTAGCAATCCACTCGAACTCCCCGCCTGCCGCAGTATCGGCCGAGATCGTGGGCGACGAAAGCCTCTTAGATCTTGGTGCCTGGAGACACGATACCAGCGGCTACTTCGTAAAAGACACGGAACTCGAGCTTCTCGACCCAACACAAGAAGGAAATGGGAGATCAGCATCCATTCTGCTCGAAGTAGACTCGTGGCTCCATATTGTGAACGATGACGACGATCACTTCAACGTAGTCGTACCAGGCTTCGGGGTCGCTCGTGTTGACAAGTTTTGTGCGGCACAAGTCGAGCGATACCAGCACCTGACAACAGACACTGCATCCTGTGGGTTGAAGGCATTGAATCTCGGTCTCGGTTACCACTCGGGCGACGATGGAGACGAAGTATTCGCAGATTTTCTGCAGCTCATTGGAAGTCGCTTGCAATCCCTCGGTCTCTACGCAGTGGGCTCGTACCCGATCAGCATGGCGTCCATCGGCCAGGCGTGTCGGACTTCGTTATCCAAGACATGGAGCTGTCGAACCCGAGCGCCTTCTGCCTCGATGTCGAGCGCAGTCACTGCAAGCTCAAGTGTCTGAGACTTGTGAACACCTTCAGCAGCAACGACCAGATCACGCGATTCGCGCAGACCATCGCGTCTTCAAGCAGCCACATGGCTCAGCACTTGACCGAGCTCGGGATATCCGGATCGGAGGCGTCGTGCCGCATGGACGAAACCAACGTCCAGACCTTCTTGTCCATGCTGCAGACCAACCACAAGCTCACGTACGTCAGTCTCGGGATGAGCGTCGAGTTGCAAACTTTGCACGACGAGAACTTCCGACGACATCACGGCGAACCGTTACCCATTGTGAAGGACAAGTTGTCCACCGTCAACAAACTGGCCTTCCTCAGTGCAGTGCGAGGCCGACAACAGGCAGCAACGGAGCTGGACGACGGCGTGCTGACCCATATTTTGGGCTTCGCAGCTACGTGCGCCACTCGAGCCGTCAGGATCCACTACGACGATTGACCCCAAAAGCCCTACTAACATGTATACATGTATACACGTATACTGTCGACACCAGGGCAGGATGCCACGTGGAGCAGCGCGCCACAATGTGGCAATGCGCGTCTACAATTGCACAAATTCAGCCACTTGTCGTCGGTTTTTGTGCCGTCGCAAACCAAACCCACGCATCCGCATCATGACGCAGCAGAGGGCGTCGCGTCGCGACCCGACCGACCAGCACTCACTCTCTACTCTACCAGACCAAAGAACAAGAAGCGGCGCGCGCGGGTGGCGGCGGATCATGGCGACCCCCGAACCGAAGCAGCACGCGGAGCA
>JAHQIV010001265.1:0-12725 GCA_030463285.1 Phytophthora europaea
CGTCAGGGACAACGTCGTGTCGTGGCAGAACTGGGAGCTCCGCGTCGGCTTCAACGGGCGCGAGGGCCTCACGCTGCACGACGTCTCGTTCAGCGACCGCGGCCGCAAGCGCAAGATCCTGAACCGCGCGTCGGTGTCCGAGATGGTGGTGCCGTACGGCGAGCCGTCGCCCACGCACGACTGGCAGAACTACTTCGACGCCGGCGAGTACCAGTTCGGGCGCCTCGCCAACTCGCTCGTGCTGGGCTGCGACTGCCTCGGCAAGATCCAGTACCTGGACGCGACGGTCGTGGACGACTTGTGCGAGCCGTTCGTGATCAAGAACGCCATCTGCATGCACGAGGAGGACTTCGGTACGCTCTGGAAACACACGGACGTGCTGGCGTCGCCGCCCACGGGCACCGTGCGTCGACAGCGCCGCTTGGTGGTCTCGTTCTTCGTGACGGTCGGCAACTACGACTACGGCTTCTACTGGTACTTCTACCTGGACGGCAGGATCGAGCTGGAGTGCAAGGCCACGGGCATCGTGTTCACCTCGGGGCGGCCGGAGGGCGAGTACGAGTACGCGACCGAGATGGCTCCGCGTCTCGGTGCGCCGTGCCACCAGCACCTGTTCTCGGCCCGTCTGGATGTCGCCGTCGACGGCAACAAGTGCCACGTCGACGAGCTAGAGGCCAAGCGACTGCCGATCAGCCCCGAGAACCCGCGCGGCAACGCGTTCATGCGGACGGCGACTCGGCTCAAGACAGAGAACGACGCCCAGCGCGTGGCGGCGATGGACAAGGGCCGCGTGTGGCGCATCGCGTCGAGTGAGGCCAAGAACCGCCTCGGCCGCTCTACAGGCTACGCGCTCTTCCCTGAGGGTCAACCGGTGCTCCTGGCCGCGGACGGATCGTCAATCTGGAAGCGAGCCAACTTCTCGACCAAGCACCTGTGGGTGACCAAGTACGCCCGCGACGAGCTGTGGGCCGCCGGGTACACGCCCAACCAGCACCCGGGCTTTGCCGGCCTGCCTAGCTACGTGAAGGGCAACCGCCCGGTCGACGGCGAGGACATTGTGGTGTGGCACACGTTCGGCCTCACGCACTTCCCGCGTGTGGAGGACTGGCCCATGATGCCCGTGGACTACGCGGGTTTCAAGTTGATCCCAGAGGGGTTCTTCGACCGGAACCCGACGCTGGACGTACCGGAAGACCCGAACGGCAAGGACAGCTCCGATCTGCACGGGTGTTGCCACGCAGCGACCCAGCCCGTGACGGAGCCATAAGTATAGTAGTATGTGTGAGTGAGTGTTGCTCAGGTTATCGTGGTAAGCGTAAAATGTCAATGCGTCGATGAAATGATGCTGCTGTTGGTGGTGGCGACAACGTGCTGATGTCTGTAGTTGAGGTTGCCATTTTTGCGAGCGGTGATTGGTCCGTGAGACTGTTAATAGGAAGGTCTGCTTCCGCGACAGCAGCGAGTCCGATGGTAGAGCTCGTCGTCTCCGTTGGACTCTGCCCAACTAAAACTGCACTTGGACATCTAAGATATGCGGAAGCGAGCGGACACTGACAGTCTGTCCGGGCCACATTGCCTTGGGGTCAGCTGCGGTGTAGTCGCGGTCTTAAACTTGAGGTTAGTATGACTGGATACGAAGCTGAGAGTCGGGTTCTGGTCAAGTTGGCGACGGCGGGGCGTATTGCAAAGTTGATCCCAGCGCTTCGGCTGTGAGCTGAATGCCTATCTGCACGAGTTCTCAATGGAAGCCGCACTTCAAAGGACAGTTGGCGGAAAATTAATGCGGAGAGTGAATATCATATTCGGGACTTCCGAGGATGGATAGCGGACGAAAAATGGATGTAGAGGCAGCTACGGGACGAGCACGAGCAGGTTGAACTGCTTATGCTACTGAAGTACCAGTACGATCTTACCGAGCACTACAGTATATCGAGTTCCTTGACGGCGAAATTCATCTCGTGGACGACCTGACCTGTGCACTCTCCTTGAGCGCCGCACTGGGATGTGATGCTGGGAACGAACGTTCCAGTGGTTTTTTGGCTCCTTGTTACATTATCTGCAACATATGTTCGTGTTACTGTTGTTTTTGGCAGCGGTGGGCATGGAACAGAGTACATGTAGTGAGAGGAGTCGTGTCTTCGGCTTATCCTACCCACGTATTGCTGTGCTGGTTGGGGCGTATCATGTAGGGGCAAAACCATTCTTCGTCCATGGGCTAATGGAGCAAAACCGCGCTAAAGCTCACTCATGGAAGCCTGATTCTTTGGTGGGGCCTCGCGCTTCAGTATTTACATGAACAAGGACTGAGTTACGGTCGGCGAGGCGGCCTCTGACTGAGACCTCTCCCGGTATAATCACCTGCAGCGATCTTGCACCAGAGGTCCGCCAATACAATAAAAAATTGGATTACGACTCAATAATAATGATTTCAATTTTGAGCGGAGCAATAGTAAATATTGCCGCAATTTTTACTCCGTTTAGCCTTCGGTAATGCACCGGTATATCGGAACCCAACTGCCCACGCAATTAAACCCACTTTGCGCGAGCCACTGTTGTGCTACCAAACGCTTAGCGTCAAGAAGGCCAGACACTAGAACGCTGGATTATCCAGCATTCTAGTGTATGGCCTTCTTGATCCAGCCTGGATCACGAGCTTGCTTGTCCAGGGGAAAAACTCGCTAGGTGACAACCCCCTTTTGGTTAGACAATACTATACTAGGTTAAGTATGGCCGAGATACAATCCTCAAGAATAGCGTCTTGTGGCAGATCAGCCGATTTCGCCACCACCCTCATTCCGTTGCTCACCTGCCTATACAACCGATGGTCGGAGGCGGGTTGTTCCCCAGGTCTTTCCTCCAATTTTTTGCTTAAAAAAGGGAGGGGATGCACACAACCCACTTAATTTCCGCCACTGGACACTGATTACAAAATTCTGACCGCGATTATTGCAACAAGAACGAGTGGCAAACTACAATGGATTATACACCCGAATCAGAATGGCTTTGTGCCTTTTCGAGTGATACACGACACCATTGATTTATTTCGTGCCGCACAAGCGAGGGCGGCCTCGGACCCCGCATTAGCGGAAGCATTAGCTATTTTACTTGATTTTTGCAAGGCGTACAATTCGGTAGATCGGGCATTCATGTACGAGGTCCTACTCTGGCTCGAATTCCCGGGGCCCTTTGTCGCTACGATATGGGGCTTGCATGAGGGCACTAAAGTTCGTTTCCTAGCTAATGGGTCCCGGTCGCGATGGGTGCGAGTCACCTGTGGCATCCGGCAGGGGTTCCCACTTGCGCCGCTGTTATTCATTATCGTCCTGGAAGCACTGTATCGCAAGATCGACAGTGAAACACAGGTTGCTGGTATAGTGCTCAGCAGCAAGTCGGGCACTTTCACACTCAAAGTGGCGGGGTACGCGGTTGATACTGCGTGCTACGTCAGCACGGTTGGCGAGGTGACTATAATCCTGCTCATTGCCCGCAAGTTTGCAGCGGCATCAGGATTGACACTAAATGAAGGAAAGACCTTGATTATAGCTCTTCAACCGGTCGAGATACAGAATTTACCGGACTTGCCGGCACCGCTACGGGTCCAGACGGTAGACGCGCCTGCTCGGTACCTGGGCATTCAGGTCGGTAGCCAGGATGGCATGGAGTATACCTGGCAATTAGCTCGCACGCAGCTGACTGCCAGGCTGGTCTTAGCAACGCAAAAGATGATGACGGTGGAGCATCGATGTGTGGTAGCAACCGCAATCGTTGTTCCAAAGCTACTTTATATCGCCCGCCACGGTTGGCCCACGACGGTCATTGTCCGGAAGTTCCAGCGGATGCTGAAACATTTTATTTGGCACGCACGGTTTACTACGGATCACATGGTCGGCAAAGCTTGGCTAAACTCGCAAATAGCACAACTACCCCGCTCCCAAGGCGGCCTAGCCATACCTGACTTGCAGGTAGAACTCCTCGCTATCGCAGCTGCGGCGGCGAGCAAGTGAGCGCTGATGGCCACCCCGCAAATACGGATCGTGGGAGAGGTACTCGCTGGGCCACTGACAGGCAGGACACCAGCGCCTCTTTACGTGTCACCTAGCCAACCGGGCCCCCAGCGCAGAGGGATGCGACTGAAGTCAACAATGCTAGAAACTGGGTCGCAAGTATGCGCGGCGTACGGAGCAGCACAGTGCGTGCCTCACAAGGCGCACATGGTTGCAGCGCTGGCTGCTCTAATGTACTTCAGCGGCCCTATTGTTACGCAGTGGAAAGGCCGAATGCTAGTCATGGAATTAAACTGTCTGAGGGGGGCTGTGAGCAGGGCGTATATAAATGCAGAGGCCTCCCAGAACGGCAGGTTCTGCGGTGAATGGCTACCGTACACTGTCATGGCGAGCCTTCGTCTCTATGACGAGACAGGGACCGTAGTCAATCCTTGCACGAGATACCGTGCTATCTGTGCGTCGAGGACGCTGATAAAAGATGTCGTCCACTGGACGTGGTCGGCGACCGGTAACCTAAGCATCGCGGTCATTACACCGCGTCTCACCTCGGGTATCAAGCGGCAAGTTGGCAATTTGATGGGGCTACTAGTACTGAATTTTCCTGCATTAATTTACGGGGGGATCACAGTGGTGCCGTGCGGTACGCCACCACTGGGAGCCCGACACCATCGCTGCACCTGCGTATCGGGGCGGACGGCGCATTGGTCTACTCCAGCACGGATGCAGTTACAGGGGAAAGGAGTCCGGTAACATCCCACCAGGATCTCACGAGCCGGGTTGCTGCCCTCATCGGCGACCAGGCGGAATTGGAATGGATACACCCCCACCCAGGGGTATCACGGATGGTGTGTCTATGGGCGGGCAAGCGGCGTTGGCCCCGCAGTAAGCGGGACTACAAACGTCTGATCGCTGAACGGGTGCACAAGAAAGCAGCTCTGCGACTCGCCAACCCAAAAGCAAGGTGGACGGCTAGTAGCCCGGCGGCGGCGGCGGGTCTCGAACAGGTGAGCTAGGCGAGTATCCGGCGCATTGTGGGGCTGAACCCTTGGGGGGCTCAGCAGGATCAAACGTCACGCCCTGTCGGTCTACAACTCAGTGTCAGCGGGGATGGGATGCCCCCATCCGGAGTGCATTAGGGCACATCGGGTCGATCTGCGGCATGTCTTTTGGTTATGCCCGGCGGCGGCCCACCTCCGCCTGGTATTTGTGAAAAGTTGGCAGGCCGAGGGCCTTAAGCTCGTGGAGGCGGAGACAGCAGTCTTCTCGCTGACACTACCAGGTTTTCCCATGGAACTGATGGTGACTATAGGTCGGGCGCTAACCGCTCAGACTGACGCAACTATTGCGGCAGTGGGGGAGTCCGTGGACAGGATGCTAGAAGGTTGCTGGCGGCTGGGCGCAGCCTTGTATTTCCTCAGTGTCTGGCGATGGAGGATCGCGTTTTTCCATGAGCTAAATGACACGGGGATGCAACACCACACTGAGGGCTTTAAGGCGCGACTGCGGGACGGATACGCGACGATGAGGGGGGTTTTCCCCTCCACGGTTGACATCTCAACACGGACTAGGCTGACACAAATCATTAGAAGGGCGGGTGTCTCGGCATGGCCCCATGGGCAGAACTCCAGGTAGATCGTGGTGTTCTATGCAAGCGACGTCCACGGCGCCACCAAGTCCGGTGGGGGTGGAACCATGATAGCTGAGGCCAATTTGGCCACAGGACGTACTGCAGTAAAGTACATGAGTAGTGTTTATCTGGAGGGCAGTCACGTGTCGACGGCACTGGCAGCCCACATCGCACTCCTTCGAGGACTCAGGGTTTGTCAACAGAAGGGATGGAAATTTGTACACGTCGCTGGAGACAATGACGTGACTATACGACAATACTCGTTACGGAGGGCCCCACGGGCCACACGGATGCACGGGCCATACTGGCAGGCACGCAGGCTGGCCGATACGATACAAGTCACAGATTGGACGACAATCGAGCGTGAATACAACACTACGGCGCGTGCGCTAGCCAGACTGGCGCGCACCACCAAGGTCCCTATGGAATGGGAGGCGTTTGGACCATCGGCAGCCCAGGGGAAACGGGACGCCATCAAAAGTAAGGCTACAACAGACGTAGCCACTTTTGTACCGAAAAGGCAGCCTGCTGGTCCTAGTCAGCAGGATGGTAGCACGGTGTAACCCCACAGGTACCCAGTCTCACCTTGTGCTCAGCAATAGAGAGACTGCCTTCCAGGGGCTGCTGCGATAAGGACAGTAGCCACTTAAGGGCATTAAATGGCGTTAGGGTAGCCTAAATGACATTAATGTACCTCAGTTCAAAATAAAAAAAAGCAGATCAGCCGCAGGCTGACATGTTGGACGAGGACATCCAACCCAGCCAACAAAATGCTGCATAGTAGTCGTTGTCTTTGCATATAATGGAGCGATTCCCGCAGCCAAAATCCTAGTCCTAGATCCAAAATTCCTAGTCGTAGATCTCAGACTCGTGATCCGATAAAGGACTGAAAGTGGTCTGGGAGCCAATCACAAATCTGGGAGATGCTCTTTTTCTGTAGATTTTTGGATTTGGGACTAGGAATTTGGCTGCGGGGGGATCGCTCCAATATATGTGGATGCTATATTATAGCATCCCGATCTCTTTTTTCATATTTATTGCCAATAATTGGGTCAATATTATATTGTATTGGAATCAGTACTTCTCAATAATACATATTTATATTGGAAAACAATCATTTATTGCATTGCTATATTTTATTCCGACCTCTGTCTTGCACCACGTCACAGAGTTTTGATCCGTATCCAAAACTAAGGGACGCGAATCAATTGCGCTCTCCCAGCACTAAACGATGCGTCCACGCCATGCTGTTCGCCCTTTGGTGCTTCCACCTCCTCTTATCACCTCATGGCTGGCCTTCCTCTTGCTATGCATAGTATCCTGTATGGCATTGGAAGTTCTGCTGGAGGTGCAATTGCCGCTGGAGCCTCCACCCGCGCACAAACAGTTTCTACTGCTCTCAGGCCAAGAACCTGTGGACACATTGGAGGCTTTTCGAGTGCGCCACGGCCAGACAACCGCCTGGAGATACAATATGCTGGTGCAGATCTGCCAGCGACCTCGAGTGGTTTGTCGACGGGAGGTGCCATTGCTTTATTCGATGCAGATCAATTCGCCAGGAGGTGGAGTCGTGGGGGAGCTACAGATACTGGAAGGCGTTGCGCCGGCAGATGCCGTCCTTGGGTTCGCGTTGCAACACGATATTGGTCGAGAAGGGAGAGCGGCGATTCTGGACGCGGTGTGTGCAGTGACTCGTGTGGTATGCACACGGTACAACGCATTAATGCACTCAAAGACTGTCAGCGGAGACGGAGGAGCACTCATTGGTAAGCTCGATATCTACGACGATGTGGAGCCGGTGGATCAGATCTACAAGTTTGTGAAGGATCACAAGCTGCCGCTGCTTGCGATGGAGCAGTTACTTGCTGTGACGTGCTCGGCTATTGGAGACACGCAATGTCAGCGAACAATTCCGTTAGTGTACTCGCAACGTATTGTAGTGAAGGATGGCGACACTGGAGAGCCCCGTCAACTTGGGGTCCTGCAAATTCCGCTTGGACAAGAGCCCGCTGATGTGGTGCATAATTTTGGGCTGAACTACGGATTAGCCAAGCCGTTCCGGCAGAATCTAGTGCGTAAGGTGTGCGAGGACACCTACGTGACTTGCAAGCGCCTAAAGCCGATCGTCTTTTCGTCACCTGTGGCTGTGGAGAATGGCACGACAGTGGGTATTTTGGTGATTCGAGAGGATGAGGAATTGGCAGATGCTGTGCACAGGTTCTCTAGACAAACAAACATTACCCGAGACTTGCAGGTGTCGTTGCTACAAGCTCTTTGTGGGACTCGAGAAGGCATCCTATGCACTCGAGGGCAGGCACTTTTACGATCAACCCCAATAAGTGACGGCACTGGCCAGATTTTAGGCTACGTGGACATCTATGAGGGTCAAGAACCTGCTGATGTGGTTTATCAATTCGCAGACGAGCATAATTTGGCTCCTGGTGACCGGGATATACTGCTAGAAAGTTTGTGCAATCCTTCTAAACCGGCATCTGGTGAAGAAGAAGACGACGAGGGTGAAAATGAACCGCTCGTTTGCTCGCGTTACGCGCCAGTGGTGTTTCGAGTGCCCGTGGCTGCGCAGAACGGATCGCATCTTGGAATTTTGGAGGTGCTTGCCAATGAAGAGCCAGCTGAGGCCGTTGCCAGGTTTGGCAACAAACACGACTTAAGCCCAGAAGAGAAGAAGAACATAGTTGCTGGTGTGTGCCAAGCCAGCGGTCTCGAGTGCACACGTGATGTAGGAATTCTCTACGAAGCTGTCTACACGCTTCCTGATGGCCAACGAGAGCGGTTGCCATTCTTTGACGGGCAAGATTCCACCGATGTGATCTACGAGTACGGTCTGATGCGAAACCTGACGCTGCGCCAGCGACAGAAATTCCTGATCGAAGTGTGCAACGAGCCGCGCAAACGACCAAACTGCACTCGAGCCGAGCCAATGCTATTCACGATCCCGGTCTGGGAGTCAGCTAGCGCAAAGCTTGGTGATGTTCAAATTTTGGAAGGCCAAGAACCTGTGGACGTCGTGTACGCGTTCATGGAAAAACACGATTTATTCCAGACAGCTCCATTGAACACGACGCTGCTTGAGACCGTGTGCAATAGTACTCGAGTCGAGTGCAACCGCATGAAGCCCCGCCGAACGTTGTTTTCCGTCCAAGCGACGTATGCTGGTCTTTCGCACACGCTCGAGTACGTGCGACCCGAGTCTGACTGGATCTGCGAGACGGAGCCCCATGGTGGCCAACGCTGCGTCCACTACGTGGAGATTCTAGCACACAAGTTCTGCGAGAGGCACATGTACGACTGGGGTGCTTGTGAGACGCGTATCCTCGAGGCTTTGCGTCAGCAACTCGAATTCTACGAGATCCGCATGTGGAAAGCAAAAGATATGTATGCAAAACTCGGACTGGTGAAGACTGCCAGCCGCGAGCAGATTGATGCGGCGTACAACACCTTGGTGAAGCGCTTCAACAACGAGACTGAGCCATACAAGTATGAGAAGCTCAAGGAGGCTTATCGCGTGCTGAGCGACCCAGAGGAGAAGTACTACTACGACTTGCCATGCGTCAAATTGTTCGGGTGTTTGTGTGGCAAGCGCCAGAAGGACGGCGGTATTACCTTCACGCCGGATTAGAGACCGTCTGAAAGCATCTTATCATTCTCAAAATGAAAGACGTTTAAATCGTAGATATGTCACGATCTTGTTGCGCATGAAGAGTCACGTGTTGAAGCGCTGGTGACCGCACGATACGTATCTTCCGACGGATCCACTTTTCAGAATGCTTTAGCGAGTCACCTCGTTTGGGGCATTCTGTAAGTCTCTGGACTATGAACGATGTGGGTGCATCGGTCCAGGATCAGCAGCTTGGTGCAGCACGCGAGCTCTCGACATCGAAACTGCTGGTCGGTGTCTCCAGCGGGCTGTCGCTGCTCGGAGCGCTGGTGATGATCGTGCACTTCCTGGTATATCAAGAGTCGAGACGATGTGGACGGCGACTGCTGTTCTGCTTACACTTGGCAGATGCGGGGGCTGCTTGCGCTTGGCTCTTGGTGTTCCTGCTACCGATCGTGGACGACGACACAGATCCAGATGAGGTTCATACAGCAACAACATGCACTGCTCAAGTACAGTACAATGAAATTGTGGAATTGATGGGTTACTGAGTAGCTGGTGAACCGATTTTCACACGCGTTTTGTTCATTCAGGGCTATGCGCTAGTGTTTTTCCAGTTGGCATCGTGCCTTTGGACTGCATGCTTTGCGTTCCACCTATTTCAGCTACTCGCGGGGCGGTGTAAAGCTCCCGAGCTATACGAAGATCGCTATCACTTTGTTGCATGGGGAATACCCATAGCGGTAAGATATGACGCGTGTGGAACTCCTGTTGAGATAACCTGGACTCACGTGTGATGCTTGATAGACCGTTGCCCATTTGTATACGCAGACTTTAGCTGGTACCGGTCTGGTAGGTGAGAGCGGACGGCCTTGGTGCTGGATACGCTCGTGGAGTGACGACCAGTGGATTATTGAAGGATTTTACATTCAGCTCGTCATTTTCTACGTACCTGTGGTTCTCACCTTCCTGCACAACCTCGTGACGTACGTGATGCTGCTGTATTTAATGGTGAGTATTGCATTATCTACTCTTCAAACGCCTCGCACGTCTCCTAATTGACTTCCTTTTTTCCAACTCTATCAGACTGATAGCTTGTCAACCAGCATGGAGACTCGTGTCCACTATCGTCTTCTGCTCTACAGCTGGGTGTACTTCCTTCCGAATGTGTGGGTTGTCTTCGCATTTGCTTACCAAGCCGTGGCTCCGAAGCACGCTGTCAACACCCCACTCTTGTATTTAATCAGCTTCTTCACTCCATTGCAGGTATTTATCCCACGCATATAAAGCCTCATTGAACGTGCTGAGATAATTTTGCTGGGTTTTTTCAGGGATTAATGAATGCTATCGCCTACGGAATGAACCGCACGGTGAGCAATTCCTAACCTTGCTTCGAATCGTTGCGCCTAAGCTAATTATTTTGTCACTGTTTCCTGCAGTTCCTGCAACGAGTACGGAGTTCTTCACCACAGCTTTGTTGTTGGCGGAGAGGACTCAATCAATAATAGGATCCCCAAAATGGCTACATTTTTCACACGTCTCACATCCCTTCGAATTTAGTAACGGTTTCCGCTAAGTTTGCACTGTATCACCAGGAATGGACACCAAGTGCGGGGCATTGGTGGCGTCATTTCTCTCCTTCCAAGAGCGCCACCAGCTTCGGGCTGTGAGCAGGAGATGGCTTTTCACGTGCACTTGGTTGCAATTCAGTGGCGATGTCAGAGCCGAAGTTCAGCTGAGAAAATCGGTGTGGGACTTCCGCAGTCGCGCATTCCGACACGACTGGAACACCTTCATCCGCCACGAATGTCACGCATTCCTACCTCGTCTACTGGAGCTGCTGCCTGCTGCTGCAATGAACGAAACTATGGAGCTGAAGAAGGGACTGTGTTTGTCGACGAATACCGGACAACGACCTTCATTTGAGAACGCGCATGCACGGAGTGGCTACATCCAGCAGAAGATCAACCGCTGCGGGAACCTGCCCAACCTCCTGCTGACTGAAGAGCTGAGCGAATTGCGATCCGAGCTTTTCCGCGTCAAGCAGCCAGAGTGCTGCAATATGGCGCTGTATGGTGGAGGACCGGGATATGACGCGCTCGGACTCGTCTTCATGCGTGAATACTTCCGAGCTTGGGACGTGAACTTCCACACTACCGTGTACGACAACGAGCCGGGTTGGGAGTCTGCAATCGATGCCCTGGGCGGGACATTGCGGCAAATGGGGCAATGCAACACCTCAGTGAACTTCCAGCACTGCGACATCACATTTGACGTGCACGCAGAAGAAAATTCTCACGTGTCGAAGACTCTGAAGAGCACACAACTGCACGTGTTTTCGTTCGTGTGCGTGGAGAACTTTTGCTTGCTGAGGGACAGCGCGTACGTGTTTCTGCGCTCCCTCTTCTCGCAATGTAGTGCCGGCAGCTACTTCATTTTCACGGACTCGACACATCGGTTGTGGCCTGCCATCTTCGACGTGGCCAACGCCGTTGCACCCGATAGATTCCGTGTCTGGACACCATTTGCTCGTAGCTGTCACTACGCTCTCGTGCTGCAGAAGTTGCCGGAATATTCAGCACCTGCTTCCACGCATCCTTTCTACAGTCAGGCAATGGAAAAGCTCCAAGACTTTCGACGGCATCAACAGCAACACCTCAAAACTATGGAAGCGCAGCAACCAAATGAACACTCTGAAGGCGAAGACGGTCTTAGCCTAATGACAGCCATGATGCAGTAAACAGCTCAATTTGGTGGCTAGAGGCAAGTTGCGAGACGTCCAGTGATAACACAGCAGATTGTCTGCGAAATGGGCATCCATTCTGGAATTGTTATCTGGTGCGGTGACGGAATCCGGGGTCGGCTCGTACCGTAGTCTTAAACTGCAGTACATGTACTACTAATACAAGTTGTATTGACTTGTGCGCTCACTTCCCCAACCGATGACGCTCGCCGTGAAATCGTCGCTGACCAGGTCTGGTTGAGGATCGTTTCCAGTACTTGGTTACGATAAATATTTTGCAGCTACAGGCTATAGCTTACAGTGTACCAGTCTGCTATTTTCTTAAAGTAACGTTAGTTCCGACTAAGTTCCCATTCCTGCTCCAATAATTCCCGCCTTGGTGATGACGACCTTATCGTTGGCATCTGTCTTCGAGACAATTCAAGCTGCTTCTTCATGAATCGAGTCTGTGTAGCCATCTGCCGCGCCGACTCCAAGCTTCCAACACCACTTTTACACAACTCTTAGTAGCGCTAGCCCGCACAAATCCTACACATCTTGAGCCCGACAGCTCCCGTCGTCGTCCCCACGAACCATCCACGGTGGCCATAACCCCCCACGTACCGCCGCACAGTAATGACGGAAGTGACGGTAAGCCGCCGCGACTCGGGCGCGACCGCGCCGTCGTCCCACGACGAGCTGCTGCGCCAAGTTCTAGCCGAGGAGAACGCGTCTGTGAGCGCGCCGCTGGTG
>JAHQIV010001266.1:0-12724 GCA_030463285.1 Phytophthora europaea
GCTCCGGTGGCTGCACGAGAACGACTCGCGCTGCACGACGAGCGCGATGACCATGGCGGCGGCTAACGGCCACCTCGAGACGGTGAAGTGGCTGCACGCGAACCGCAGCGAAGGGTGCGAGCGCGCGGCGATGGACCAGGCGGCGGTGAATGGACACTTGGAGGTAGTGCAGTGGCTGCACGCTAATCGGACGGAAGGGTGCACTACGATTGCGGTGAACGGTGCTGCTCGGAGAGGATTCCTCGACGTTGTGAAGTGGCTGCACGTAAACCGCACCGAAGGATGCACGACGAAAGCCATGGACAATTCGGCTATGAACGGACACCTCGAGGTTGTGCAGTGGCTTCACCAGCACCGGTCCGAAGGCTGCACCGCTGCTGCCATGGACCAAGCTGCCGCGAACGGACACCTGGAGACGGTCAAGTGGCTGCACGAACACCGCACGGAGGGCTGCACGATTGCAGCAATGGATGATGCTGCGCTGAACGGCCACCTCCGCATGGTGAAGTGGCTGCACGAAAACAGGGGTGAGGGCTGCACCACCGCGGCGATGAATAATGCTGCCGCGTTCGGACACATGGACGTTGTGCAGTGGTTGCACTACAACCGCGAGGAAGGCTGCACGACCGACGCCATGGACCGCGCTGCACGACAAGGCAATTTCAACATGATCAAGTGGCTCCACCTGCACCGCAACGAAGGCTGCAGCCTCTTCGGCATGAACAATGCAGCAGGCGCAGGGCGACTTGACATCTTGCAGTGGCTGCACTCGAACTATGGGATGGGGTGCAACAACCGCGCCATGGAGGCAGCCGCGTTCGGTGGCCACTTCGATATTCTCGACTTCCTCCACCGCGAGGGGCTTGCTTCATGCACAGCCGATGTTTCAATCAAGGCGGTGGCCGAGGGCCACTTGGAAATCCTTGAATGGCTCTTCCTGCATTACCCGGAGCCAATCCCGTCGGCGCGCTTGCTGCGCATCGCAAAGCGGCATGACCTCTATTGCGTCGACTGGCTCGTACGAACAGGCAAGGCGGTCGACTATGATATGTGGTAGGAGATAAGGGAGAGCCGTCAGTAACTATATAATATGAATACTGCATGTAGCAAGGTACCATTCAAATGTTCTCTACCTTGTGATCTCATTGCAAAAAGCAATTTCCAATGCAGGCTGGCTCCGGATTCCGGAGTCCGAAAGCGTTTAAAAACGGGTTTGGTAAGGTGTCGGATCAGCCTGACCCATATCCCGACCCACGGATATTTTACAGCGAAGATAAAATCATGTCTGACCGCAGCAAACCTGAATCCCTAAATATGTACGAGAAAGGGCAGGAATATTTTCTGACGCCTCAGATCATTGATTGGCTCCCAGATTAATGGATTGCCCGGCTTTGCTCGTTTATTCCCGGAATTTAGCGTTATCCTGTTTCTGTAGCTCCAGCTGCACAGTATACTATTATACTATGTACACTATACTGACATGTGAGTATAGCGCACTTCTAACTCAAACAGTCATCTGACTACAGTGTATTAATAGTACAGTAGTCGGCGATACATTTCAGAGCTTCTTCGGGCAAGCGATTGTAGGTGCACAATAATGGCACAGTACTTGTATGTACTACCACTAGTACAGCGCAGTGCATTATATACATGTAATGCTTGCACTGCCGATTTCGGTGCGGACCCACCGTCGACGGTGAGGATCGTAAATGCACCTGCGGAAAGCGGTGGGCTGGACATCTTTGCCGTTGACACCATGGTGTCGGCGTCCGTGATCGGCTTCGCCCGATCGATCGTGGATATCCCCCCACGCGTGGCACGCGCGGGTACAGTAACGCTCGTTTAGGGCCGGAGCGCCACGTTGTCGGGTATCACTCGGCACGCGCCAACGCCCGGCCCAGTGGGACAGGGGGCGCGTGAGCGGCTCACCTCGTGTTTTAGTCGGTGCGTCCGTTCAAACAGCAAAATAAAGCGGTGGCTCAGCGTGCTTCCAGCAGAGTACGGTTCCCGAGCCGCCCGTCTTGTCCGGCCGCGACCAGCGCATTGGACCGAGGCACACGCCTGCATGCCTCACGCTGGACATTCTGTGCACGATCTTTCTGTAGAGCACGTCCCTCGAACGTGGTAATCGCATTAATCGCATAGATTAGCATAGATTAGCGCGCCTGTATTGACGTGAAAAACGTACAGCTGAGCGCGAACACCATGAGGCGCAGGGCTCCTATCCGCGCCACGAGTGCACACGCTCACTCCGCGATTCGCCGGCGACGCGGCAGATCTCCATCCAAGCACAGTATCGATCCAAGCACGCACCATGTCTGTTGCTCGAACCTCGGCGGTGGCCTTGGCGCTTGGCGCCGCTGCACTTTTGTCGCCGACCAACGCGCTCACCGACCTCAAGACCGACTGGGCCGCCTATGCCAGCGCGTTGGCCATCCCGGAGGTCATCGACCTGACCGCCGGCGGCGCCATCGACATGCAGATCGGCCGCTCGACGCACAACTGGACCGAGGACGGCTCCATCTCGGGCGACATCTACGGCTACGCGCTCAAGAACTCGACCCCGACGTTCCCGGGCCCCACGATCAAGGTTGCGAGGGGCGTCCCGATCAACATCACGTGGTACAACGAGCTCGAAGCGCCCCACCTGCTCCAAGAGAGCGTCCAGCTCACGCTCACGCAGCAAGCCTCTGCCTGCTACCCGTACTGCGGCGTACCCGTCGTGACCCACGTCCACGGCATGGAGTCGCCCGCGAGGTTCGACGGTCTCCCGTTCCTGTCGATCTACAAGAACCAGTCGCAGGAGTTCCACTACCTCAACAACCAGTCCGCGTCCACCAAGACATACCACGATCACTCGAACGGCCTGACCCGACTCAACACGTGGGCCGGTCTCATGGGCGCCTACATCATCTCCGACGCGGAGCTGGAGGCCAAGCTCAATTTGGACATCGAGACCGACATCCCGCTGCTTTTGACCGACCGACTCATCAGCAACTCGGGCAAGATCATGTACTCGGACGACAACTGTAACGAAGGCGCGACGGTGTGGGTGCCCGAGTCCTTTGGCTCTGTGAATCTGGTCAACGGCGTCATCATGCCGTACGTTGAAGTGCCGCCTGCCCAGGTGCGCTTCCGCTTGGTGAATGTCGCCAACGCACGCCACTACAACTTGACCATGCCCTTCGCGGACAAGTGCCAGGTAGTGGCGACGGACTCGGGTTTCGTTGGCGAGCCCAAGACGCTCACCGAGGACCTCGTGATTTTCCCGTTCGAGCGCGTGGAATTCGTGTGCGACTTCAGCAACGACACAAACGGCACGACCTACGATCTCGAGGACAAGCAGACGTCGGATCAGGCGACGCCCTACGACAACCGCGTCATGCAGTTCCGCGTCCTCGAGGGCCTGAAGACCGATACGATGGAAGTGCGTGAAATCCCATCCACACTGACCCCGTACAAGTCGCTCAAGGAGCTGTACGAAGCCGGCGGTAAGGAGCGTACTCTGATTCTGGGTGAGATGGAAACTGAGATGCTGTGCC
Organism: Phytophthora europaea; assembly: GCA_030463285.1. Lineage (NCBI taxonomy): Eukaryota > Oomycota > Peronosporomycetes > Peronosporales > Peronosporaceae > Phytophthora > Phytophthora europaea. The sequence goes on from JAHQIV010001266.1 coordinate 3,543, forward strand.
CGACCATGAGCATTCTGCTGTACCGCTCGCAGCAAGTGAACACCTCTGGAATCACCGGCAATCTGCACTGCACCAAGGGCACGGTCGAGAAGTGGAACTTCCAGAACCCGACCGATGACCCGCACCCTTTCCACTGGCACTTGATCAACGCTCAGTGCGGTGACACGGAGGAAACAGTGAACACGAACCAACTGAAGGATGTCGTTGTCATTCCGAACGCCAACGGCCGTGCGTCGGATACCATTACGCAGGTTTGTTACGTGGCTTGCACGCCCGGAGACTATCTGCTCGAGGGAAGCACCCGCGGCGCCAAGGAGTTCAACTTTGACACGACGGACCCGTACGTTGCCCACTGCCACATTCTGGAGCACGAGGAGAACGCGATGATGAGCTGGTTCAACATCATGGATGTCGATGACGGATACGCCGACGACAACGGCATCACACCCGGAACGCAGATCACCAACACCGTGATCGCTACTGCCATGTGCATGAGTGTGTTGGGCGGTCTCGCTACGACGCTGTCGGTGCTTGTGATTTCTGTGAAGCGCCTGAATTTCTTGGCTAGTCCGTTGGCATTGTCCGTTGCTTTCGCCTTGTCGTCGGGAGTGATGCTCTTCATCGGTCTGGCGGATCTCTTCAGCGAGGCACTTACGTTCTACCGAGCTGCTTACACGACGGGCAATGTGGACCCCGAAGCTTACGAGAAGGGAGGCTCCGCCAGCACCGGTGTTTGTGACAACACGTGCAATGGTAACGCATACATGACCACGTTGGCAGCATTCTTTGGCGGTGTGCTGATCATTCTGCTGGTGGAATTCTTGGTGCACTCGATTTTCGGGAGGAAGAAGGCGGCTGGAGAGAAATCTAACGCTCCAGTGAGCGGTGACGTGGAGGAAGGCGACAAGTCTAGTTTTGTTTCTCCCGTCACTGAAAGCCCGGCTGGTGCCCACCACAATGAGCTCCACAGTCCGGCTACGGCAGAATCCTCGAACCTGCTTGAGGAGAATGCTGGCCAGAAGGAGGAATACCGTCGCGCTGGTGTCATGACGGGCATTGCTGTCGCCATTCACAACTTCCCCGAGGGACTCGCCCTCTTCGTCTCGTCGCTCTCGGGACTTCGGTCGGGTATCGTGCTGTCGATCGGTATCATCATGCACAACTTCCCCGAGGGCGTCGCAGTTGCTGCACCCGTGTACTACGCCACTGGAAGTAAGCTGGAGGCGTTCAAGTGGACGGCTTTGAGTGGAATCGCGCAGCCTCTGGGGGCTGGTATCGGCTGGGCTGCTGTGTCTGGCGGTATGAGTTACGGTCTCGAGGCGTCGCTCTACGGCATCGTTGCTGGGATGCTGGTCTGCATCACGGTGAAGGAGCTTCTACCGGGTGCTTACAGATTCGACCCTAGCGGAAAGGCGTTTGTGGTGGCATTCTTCGGCGGACTGGGAATTATTGCGCTCAGTATCATGGCCTTGAAGTACGCAGGCTCAAGCTAACTCTGCATGGTCGCGACGGGCAAGCCTCTTTTTCGTGCGAGACTTAATCATAAACATAAATTCAGAATGTTTTTCCTTGTTATATTTTCAGTTCATGAGAGCAGAACTTGGATGTTTTTAATTTGTCCACCAGATGCTGGCACTGTGGCATCTCATGCATCGCTTTTGAGTGACAACCTCCTCGTCGCAGCTAAGACTGTTTTGCGACGACCCCATCCGCAAGAAGGTCATTGCCCTGATCTATGAATATCATCCGTTGAAAATGCTTAACGCACAATCCCGGCGGTTGTTGTGCAGCGCCCATGCTGTAGACACCATTTTCGGGCGGTGGCGCGTGCCTTCGGCCAATCTGACGTGCAATGCATCCCCAACTTTCCTGCTCCACCCTGACACCTCGACCCCGTAACCACCTCGTGCACGACTTGGAAGTTCATCCCAAAGTGCTGCCACATTGAGGTCGTTTCGCTAGTTCCCAATGAACTTCGCAGTTGACCTCATTCCGAAATTCCCGTTGAACTGCACCCCACCACCGCATCGACACCGACGCTGATCAGCAGCACAGGCTCGTAGTCATGCGCTTTCTATCTGCTTCGGCAGTGGCGGTGATCTGGGGTGTTGCAGGCGTTTCGTCACCGGTCAATGCACTCGAAGACCTCAAGACCGACTGGGATGACTACGCCTACGCCAGCGCTTTGCCAATTCCGACGGTGATCGACATGACCGGCGGAGGTTCAATCGAAATGCAGATAGGCACCGCATCCCACGACTGGACTCGGGACGGAGCCATTTCGGGCACCATCTACGGTTATGCACTCAAGAACTCCACGCCGACATTCCCGGGACCCACCATCAAGGCCGCCAAAGGCGTCCCGATCAACATCACCTGGTACAACGAGCTCGACGCACCCCACCTGCTTCAAGAGAGTGTTCAATTCACACTCACGCAGCAAGCTTCAGCCTGTTATCCTTACTGCGGTGTTCCCGTCGTGACCCACGTTCACGGCATGGAGGCGCCTGCAAGATACGACGGTCTCCCGTATCTGTCGATTTACAAGAACCAGACGCAGGCATTCCACTACCTCAACAACCAGTCTGCATCGACCAAGACGTACCATGACCACTCGAACGGCCTAACGCGGCTCAACACTTGGGCTGGTCTTGTCGGACTGTACATCATCTCCGACGTCGACACGGACGCCAAGTTAAATCTCGATATTGAGACCGACATTCCACTCGCGCTGAGCGATAAACTCATCAGCAATTCCGGCAAGATTTTGTACTCGGACGACAACTGCAATGAAGGGAACACGGTGTGGGTGCCCGAATCATTTGGCTCGGTTAACTTGGTGAATGGGGTGGTGATGCCCTACGTCGAGGTGCCGCCCGCCCAAGTGCGCTTCCGTTTGGTGAATGCAGCCAATGCACGTCACTATAACTTGACTGTACCGTTCGCAGACAAGTGCAAGGTGGTTGCAACGGATTCGGGTTATGTGGGAGCACCTTCGGACTTGTCCGAAAACCTGGTTATCTTCCCCTTCGAGCGGGTGGAATTCGTGTGCGACTTCACTGGTGTCACGGATGCTACAACCTATGACCTCGTCGACAAGCAAACTTCGATCCAGGCAACGATGTACGACCCCAGAGTGATGCAATTCCGGATCAAGAGCAGCCTGAAAACGAACACTATGACAGTGCGCGAGATTCCGTCGACCCTGACCCCATACAAGTCACTGAAGGAGCTGTACGAGGCTGGTGGAAAGGAACGCACACTAGCTCTGGGTGAGGTGGAGGAGACGGTGCACTGTCCGTCGATGGGTCTTCTCCTGTACCGCTCACAGCAAGTGAACACGTCCGGCATCACTGCACACCTACACTGCACTAAAGGCACCGTTGAGAAGTGGAACTTCCAGAACCCCACGGACGACCCGCATCCGTTCCATTGGCACGTGATTAACGCGCAGTGCGGCGAGACAGAGGAGACAATCAACACAAACGAACTGAAGGACGTGGTGGTTATCCCGAAAGCCGGCGACCGAGCGCATGATACCATCACCCAAGTTTGCTACGTGGCGTGCACACCTGGGGATTATCTGCTCGACGACAGCACGCGTGGCGCCAAAGAGTTCAATTTTGAAACCACAGACCCGTACGTAGCCCACTGCCACATTCTGGAGCACGAGGAGAACGCGATGATGGCCTGGTTCAACATCCAGGACGTCGACGACGGCTACGCAGACGACGACGGCACCACACCAGGAACCCAGATCACCACCGTCGTCATTGCGACGGCCATGTGCATGAGCGTGTTGGGTGGCCTAGCAACCACGGCGTCGATTTTAGTCATCTCCGTGGAGCGGCTGAACTTCCTGGTGAGTCCGACGGCGCTTGCGGTGGCGTTCGCAGTGTCATCAGGCGTGATGCTGTTTATCGGCCTTGCAGATCTCTTTGGCGAAGCGTTGACGTTTTACCGGGCATCATACACACCAGGTGCGGTGGACCCGGAGGCGTACGAGAGAGGTGGCACCTCGAGTTCGGGGGTTTGTGACAATGTGTGCAATGGCAACGCGTACTTGACCGCGGTGGGAGCTTTCTTCGGGGGCGTGCTGATCATCCTGCTCGTCGAGTTCGTGGTGCACGGAATCTTTGACCGGAACAAGAACAAGAACAAGAAGATAGAGAAGAACTCGGACGACAACTTGGAGGACGGTGCTAAGGATGCAGTTGAGTCGCCGGCATTTGACAGCTTAACGAGCGATCATGGTTTCGAGGTGGAGAGTCCACGGCCCGGTGAGGGCGCAGCCCCCGTGGTGCCAGGACTTAAAGCAAAGGAAGAATTCCGTCGCGCTGGTGTCATGACAGGCATCGCTGTCGCCATCCACAACTTCCCCGAGGGACTCGCCCTCTTCGTCTCGTCGCTCTCGGGACTTCGGTCGGGTATCGTGCTGTCGATCGGGATCATCATGCACAACTTCCCCGAAGGTGTTGCCATCGCTGCCCCTGTCTACTACGCCACTGGAAGTAAGCTGGAGGCCTTCAAGTGGACGGCTTTGAGCGGAATTGCGCAGCCTATGGGGGCAGCAATCGGTTGGGCTGCGATTTCAGGCGGCATGAGCTTCGGTCTCCAGGCTTCACTGTACGGCGTCGTGGCTGGGATGCTCGTCTGCATCACCGTGAAGGAACTGATCAAGGGCGCCTACAAATTCGACCCCAAGGGGAAAGTGTTTGTGATCGCATTCTTCATTGGCATGGCAGTCATCGCGTTCAGCGTGATGGCACTGAAGTACGCCGGCTCCGGCTAATCACTCGGAAGAGACTTTAGAAATCAAATGACACAGACTTTGCATTCATCTCGTTACGTTTAAAGATTGATTCTACACTTAGCTGGATCCAGCGTAGTTGAGGGCGACCAGACTCAGCGCGATAATGGCGATGCCGATGAAGAAGGACGGCACGAACAGCTTTCCGCTCGGATCGAACTTGTAGGCACCCGGCAGCAACTCCTTCGCGGTGATACACACGAGCATACCAGCGACCAAAGCGTACAAAGTGGCCTCCAGAGCGTAGCTCATGCCACCCGAAACGGCAGCCCAACCGATGCCAGCGCCGAGCACCTGCGCGAACCCACTGATGATCGTCCACTTGAACGCCTCCACCTTGCTTCCCGTGGCATAGTACACAGGCGCTGCCACCGCCACACCTTCCGGAAAGTTGTGGAGGATGATACCCACGGACAGCACGATACCCGTGCGGAGACCGGCGAGCGAAGACACGAACAGCGCCAGACCTTCGGGGAAGTTGTGAATGGCAATGGCAATACCAGTCAGCACACCAGCACGACGGTACTCTTCCTTCACCTTCGCCTCCTCAATAAGCGCCGCGGACTCTTCTCCAGCAGGACTGGCAAGCTCGTGAACTGCATCGCCAGGCAAAGGAGTGCCAGGCACGGGAGACGCAATGTGCACGATGTTGGCCTTTTAAGCGCCATCATCCGTCATCCGAGCCTTGTCGCCGTCTGCCTGAGCTTGCTCCAAGTCTCTGCTGGCCGCAGCCTGAGCAGCAGCTCGGTCCTTGCGCTCGAAGACGGAGTGGACCAACCACTCCACCAACAAGATGATCGCCATACCAACGAAGAAGACGCCGGTGGCCGCCAGGTACGTGTTACCGTTGCACGTGTCATCGCAAACACCGGTAGACGTTGAGCTTCCACCGTGCTCGTAAGCCTCGGGGTCAGTCGTACCAGGCGTGAACGCAGCACGGTAGTAGGTCAGGGCCTCGGCGTACAGATCAGCGAAAGCGATGAAGATCATGACACCAGCGGACAGCGCAAAGGCGATCGAGAGCGAGCGCGGGTCAGCGAGGAACTTCAGACGCTCAACCGAGATCACCAACACAGACAGCGTCGTGGCAATGCCACCCAGCACACTCATGCCCATTGCGGTGGCAATCACGGTGTTGGTGATCTCAGTGCCTGGCGTGATGCCGTTGTCGTCGGCGTATCCGTCGTCCACGTCCATGATCTTGAACCAGCTCATCATCGCGTTCTCTTCGTGCTCCAGGATGTGGCAGTGCGCAACGTACGGCTCCGTTGTGTCGAAGCCATAGTCCTTGGCACCGCGGGTGCTGTTGGCAATGAGGTACTCGTCGGGGGTGCAGGCCACGTAGCAGACCTGGGTGATGGTGTCCGAGGCGCGGTCACCGGCGTTCGGGATCTCGGCGACATCCTTGAGGTGGTTCGTGTCGATGGTTTCTTCCGTGTCGCCGCACTGGGCGTTCACCAAGTGCCAGTGGAACGGGTGCGGGTCGTCGGTCGGGTTCTGGAAGTTCCACTTCTCCACCGTGCCCTTGGTGCAGTGCAGACTACCCGTGATGCTCGTCATGTTGATCTGCTGCGACCGGTACATGATCATGCCGTACAGAGGGCACTGCAGCGCCGTGTCCATCTCTCCGAGGATGACCGTGCGCTCCTTCCCGCCGGCCTCGTACAGCTCCTTGAGCGACTTGTAGGCCACCAAAGTCGACGGGATGTCGCGGTGCTCCATCGTGTCGGTCTTCAAGCTCTCCACGACGCGGATCTGCATGATGCGCTCGTCGTAAGCCGTCGGCTGGTCCGCCGTCTCGTTGTCGATGAGCTCGTAGGTCGTGCCGTTCGTGTCGTTGGTGAAGTCGCACACGAACTCGATGCGCTCGAACGGGAAGAGGACGAGGTAGTCACTGAACGCCTCGGGCTTGTGCACGAAGCCCGAGTCGGTGGCGACAATCTGGCACTTGTCCTCGAAGGGCACCGTGATGTTGTAGTGGCGCGCGTTGGCGACGTTGATGAGGCGGAAGCGAACTTGGGCGGGCGGCACTTCGACGTACGGCATGATGACGCCGTTGACGAGGTTCACGTTGCCGAAGGACTCGGGCACCCACGCGGTCGCGCCGGCATTGCAGTTGTCGTCCGAGTAGAGGAGTTCGCCCGTCGTGTTGATGAGACGGTCGGCCAACACCAAGGGGATGTCCGTCTCGATGTCCATGTTAAGTGACGCCTCCAGTTCGTCATCGGTGATGATATACGCGCCCATGAGACCGGCCCATGTGTTGAGCCGGGTCAGGCCGTTCGAGTGGTCGTGGTAGATTTTCGTGGAGGCGGACTGGTTGTTGTAGTAGTGGAACTCCTGCGACTGGTTCTTGTAGATGGACCGGTACGGCAGTCCGTCGTACTCGGGCGGGGACTCGAGGCCGTGGACGTGGGTGACCACCGGCACGCCGCAGTACGGGTAGCACGCGGACTCGACGTTGTTGAGCGAGTCCTCGACCGAGTTCTGGAACAGGTGCGGCTGGGACAGCTCGTTGTACCACGTGACGGAGATCGGCACGCCCCTCGCGACCTTGATGGTCGGGCCGGGCATGGTGGGGGTCGCGTTCTTGAGCCCGTAGCCGTAGATGTCGCCCGAGATGGAGCCGTCCTCCGTCCAGTTGTGCGTGGCGCGACCGATCTGCATGTCGATGGCGCCACCGGCGGTCAGGTCGATGACGTCCGGAATGGGCAGCGCGCTGACATAGGCGTCCCAGTCGCTCTTGAGGTTCGTGAGCGCGTTGGCGGGCGCCAAGACAGCGACTGCAACTGCAGCCGACAGCGCGGAGCGGGTGAGCATGGCTGGGGGGTGCTGGTCGAGTGCTCGGAAGCCTGCGTATTGCAGAATGAGACGGGAGACTAGTAGCAGCGAGTGGTGCCCGCGACGCAGGGTGGGCTAGTCCTCGTTCGAGCCTCGTCGAGCATTGGAAAGAGTATTAATCCGGACACCCTAGGTCGACGGGCATGAGCACGGCCACCTGCTGTACGTCGGCGTCGGCTTTGAGATCTTCGCGGATGAGCTGTCATCATGTTGTTGAAGCTGCGATCCGCTTTCGCGACATGTATCCGCCAAACGCGATACACGCGCGGCAACGCGGGCCCTTCGGAGCCTGCGATATTTTCTTTGTTTGATTAAGTTAACGCTCATTCAGTGTCACAGGATCCGCGGCTCGAACAGATCAGTGCAAACACCAAAATGTATCGCTGCTCCGGCTCAGCTACAAGGCTGCGCACTACACTTGATGGACCGCGCAACAGCGGGGCCTGCGGACACGTGCGCCAAGCCAATCACAGCGGAGACCGCCGCTGAATGGCGCCGAGGCACCCGCTCCGTTTGGGCTTCACACCCGGCTTCCTCCGACTCTCTGAGATGATCCACCACCATCGACGGTCGCAATGGTGCCGCAGCGATCTTCGTCACCTCCGCGAGGATCACTCGCTGTGGTGTCATACCACGTGCAGCCTGCATCATTGCTCAGCATAAAGTATTAATACCACGCAGTTGTCTGCGGATACCGAGCTCGGTGGCTTGGCACCACTCGCGCGAGTGCTCGCGCGTCTCCACAGCGGTCTGCTCCTGCGAAAAACTTAATCGTCCGAGCTACATGTACCACGATTTGCGCGCCAGAGCCAGGTAATGAGCCAGGCGTCGTTGCGCTGCTCGTTGCCGCTGAACCTAGCAGGCTGCTAGCAGCGAGAGCGCCCGGGCGTCGCCTCCGTGTCAGTCATTGCGTGATGGCGGACTTCAGATTGAACTGGAAGGCTGCGTCGAGAGTACAGCAAGCCTTCTTCGCCTGATGTCATATCCCAGGCGTGGTCAGCAGGAGGCACGGCTACCTTGGTACACTGAAGCAATCAAGCGCGTAGATTGCTCGACAATCCCGGGCCTGCATCTGGGCGGAGATGAACTTCATCCTGATAGCTCTCGCGGCCAGTCGAGTGGGGGGAGGCACGCGCTCGCGATGCGCGCAGAACGACCATCGTGGTCGCATGGATGACCACCGCCTGACCGATAAGCCCACTTGCTGGAGGCATGTTTTTGGGTGAGGCGGGCCACACCAGCAAATCGCTGTGGCCGTGATGTAATCACGTTCGGGCCCGGTTTTATTACATGTAGCCGCCGCGACTAAATAACCCGTGCCGGCGATGTTGACAGCATCACCAGAAATGCAGTCGACTGTACACAGGGTTTAAAAATCGGAAAAACCTGTGAAAAATCCACAACCTTCTATTAAAAGCATTCTGGGCCCAGACCCCCGCAGTAGAAAAACTAACTACGAGTTGCGGCAGCGGGTCCGTTCGCTTGAATGCTCGTCGCTGGGCCCGCCTCCGCAAATACCGCGCGGTCCTGC
>JAHQIV010001267.1:0-12721 GCA_030463285.1 Phytophthora europaea
CTCGGGCATCTCGGACGGCGCTGGAGCCGTGCTGCTGGCCAGCGAGGAGGCCGTGAAGAAGCACAACCTGACGCCCTTGGCGCGCGTCGTGAGCTACCAGGTGTCGGGAGTGGACCCGACAATCATGGGCATCGGCCCAGTGCCTGCGATCACGGGCGCGCTCAAGCGCGCGGGACTGAAAAAATCGGACATTGATATCTACGACATCAATGAGGCCTTTGCCGCGCAGTGGCTGGCGTGTGTCAAGGAGTTGCAGCTCGACCCGGAAATTGTGAACCAGTGCGGCGGTGCCATCGCACTTGGACACCCGTTGGGCGCCTCCGGAAGCCGCATCACGGCGCACCTCGCGCACGCACTACAGCGCACAGGTAAGAAGTACGCGGTGGGATCGGCTTGTATTGGCGGCGGACAGGGCATTGCGCTCGTGCTGGAGAACACGGCATAAACTTTCCGAGTGAAAGGAACCGCTGACTGCGAAGTGCAGTCACTCAAGTAGCACACAATAATAAACACGCGAAGATGATCAACAATATATTGCTTGGATGGCGACACGCACTATGGAGCGATTCCTTAACATGGTTTTGTCGGCTTACCTTCACTGTCTTGCAACCCTTTAGCGGTAAGGGAATATTGTTATGGTGAGCCTTAGTTTCTGATCTCTGATTGACGTTTGCTACGTGTGCGTTTGGATCGATTGATTAGTGGAAGTGAAGGATGTTTGAGCAAGATTGACCGCGGAAAACGTTGATTCCGAAGACTGAAGTATCCGATGAACTCACATTGCCCAATTTGCAGAAGTCTCACCAAGCGCCATGCACCTGAGCAAGTTGTCCATTCTGTCCAGCATGGTTTTTGTGGTCATCGCGACTAAGTGGTCCCAAGGCGAAATGCTCGAGTCATTGCCACGTACTGGAGTCGTCGTCTCGACCATCTCGTTCGAATCCAGCAAGGAAGACGTGCTTCTCTCAGAAAAGAAGGAAGCCCCCAGAAGGTGGCTGAGGGTTCAGGGCAAAAGTGACGACGACTCCAACGATGACAAAGATGATGATGATGACTCGAACGACGACAACGATGACAAAGGTGATGACGATGACTCCAATGACGATTCAAGCTGCTAGAGGCCGTGATGCAACTCAAAACTCAAATGATACTGCGCAGATTTTTATTGTGCCCGCATCAAAACGATTCTCTGGTCATTTCGGGGGGAAATCTCTCCGTGTTAGTCAGCAACATTGAAATACTTAAAAATATACAGTTTCTTCAGATCTACGTACTGAAGTATAATATGTTTTTGGTAAACGCACTTGCAATCCTCGTGTTGATGCTGCTCGACACTGCGCAATTGTGGAAACAATGACGTCTGTAAGAAGACCAAGCAACAAGCGGGTAACGTAATACCTGATACTGAAATTGAAAAAAATGTAATTATCGGTGCTAGTGAACAAGTAGTTGTTACCGCCACGTAGCTTCGAAGCGTTCTGTGAATGATAATCGCTCGGGAAGTTTTCGCAGTGGATAAGGTTTCTCAAACGGTTTATGTTTTTTCCTAGATACCTTGCCGTCAGCATTGTTGGTCGACACCGACACCACCTGGCCACGTGTGTGGCCCTGGGGTCCCCAGTGGGGACCTGTTGCTCTCCGCTCAGAGCGTCCCAGAAACTGTTACCGGTAGGGCTTGAGATGGAGAGGCGTCGGAACCAATGTTTTCCAGGCAGCAAGATGGCTCAGCCCTGCTGTCTGCCCACGACTGCAGTACTGTATTACCTGCAGGCCACGACTGCAGTACTGTATTACCTGCAGGCCTGGGACACACTTGGGTTCTAATAATCGCCGCGATCCAGGCACAATACATGCACTGCATTTGCCACGGTGAGTCGTCTGCTTGCAAGGCCCCAGATCAACGATACGATAATGCCGAAGCGAAAAATCCAAGTGTGTTTCTCAGAATCAGCGGCTTTGGGTCATTTCGGCGGATATGTACGTTTTGGCATGGAGATCCCGCCTGGTGCGACGACTCCAGATCCTGCAGCAACAAAAGTTTCGTACTCAACCGAATATATGTCTAATCCTGGTAGTGCTTCGTTTACGGGATTGGGTATCTCTGTGGTACACACCATCTTACGCAATACAAAAAACAAGTGTATCAATTGATAAATAGAATAAAAACCATGCTTTCTAACAGGTTATTCAGAGACACAGATTTTATGTAGTGATTGGTTCCTGATATGAGAGGGTATTATGTTCCAGAACTTGGCTAATGGCGGATCGCAGGTTGACCGCTTTCATATTTTACATACTCACAAACTACGACGTTGGATACGGAAGTTGAAGATGACTAACTTGTTTTTGGTGCCGATACTTGGAGCCCAACGCCCTCACACATCGCAAAGGACAGGTAAGAATCTGTTGAAGTAGCCTCTTTGACCTCTGGTACAGTGTACCTAAAAGCTGATAGACAGTTATCTCAGACCCTCTTCAAGCTGTTATTGTGATATAGTATGAAATACAGTCTCTCATAGTAATAAGCTCGGCACCAGCCATCTCCTGCGCTCCGACAGGAGATCTCTTCCCTAATACAACTTACTTCGTCTTTTGACGGCTCCAACTCACTTACAAACTCTTCTCTACGTCCCTACGCTCCCTACTCACGCCTTCATAGGTTATGAGCCCAAGCCAAGCCTCAAGCGACGACTTCCCGCGCCTCATAGGCGCCGAGAACTTCGACGTGTGGAAGACTCGCGTGTGCGCGGCCCTCGACGGCAAGCATCTACTCAGCTACGTGCAGAAGCCCAACTACGATGGCATCTCCGAGGAAGAACGCAATGAGAGCGCGAGCGACGTGTCCGACTCCAACGGCGCACCGAAGCCCAAGTCGTCTGAGAGTGTCGAGGTCGACTCGGACGCGGTGGACAACGACGAGGAGAGCGAAGATGAGAAGCCACAGTCCGACTCCGATGAAGAATCCGGCGACAAATCGGATACATCCGCCAAGCGCACGAAGCTCCCGGTAATTCGACCATTCAACCGGAGCCGAGCGCGCAAGGAACGCAAGCGTGGTGCTAAAGAGAAGCTCCAGCCTCTGAAGCGGCGCGAGCGACGTCGGCAAGAAGCCAAGCCCAAAGCGTTCTTGATGAAAACGATGGACAACACTCATGTCCGACTGGTGAAGAATCTCACGACATCCTACGAGATCTTCCAGTTCATTTGCCAGAAGTATGAGGGTGCCGCATTCCACGGCGACTCCTACTTCATCCAGCACTACCTGATGGAAATCAGGTACGAGGAGGGCTCCGATCTGACTGAGTTCTTCTTGAAGCTGGAGAATGCGATGAAAGCTGCGCAATAAGCCACCGACACGATGATGGCAGAGTCGCAGAAGTCGATCTACCTGTTTCACTCCATGCCCAAGTCGTGGAAGAACGACCTCCGCATCTGGAAGGGTCGACGGAAGTATATCCCGTACGAAGACTTGAAGCAGAGTATCGACGGCAAGGTCCGTGATATGCAGGCTCAAGAACGGTACACGCTGGCTAAGGGAACACCTGAGACTAGCGCCACCAAGAACGAGCGTGCACTAGTGGCTACAGGACCACCTGCTCCCCAAGACCAAGATCGCAACGGTAACAAAAGTTGCGCCTACTGTGACCGTCCACGCCACAACATTCGTCAATGCCGCGGACTGCAAAAGGACCTGCCAGATGGGCGAGTGAAGGCTGGCACCGTGCTGCCTGCGAACTTCGCTTTCAAGGACAACTCGAAGCGCGACCATCCGTATCGCAACTTCAAGAACTGGAACCTGAACCAAGGGCGCAACAACAGCAACAACAACGGCAACGGCGGCAACAGTCGCCGAGACAAGAACTCCGGTAGCTGCAAGCACAAGCGTGATGGCAGCGGTGGCAAGACCCGCAACCCTGTTCAAGGCCATAACCGTTCACTGGACTCAGACTCAGATGACGACGATGGTGCCAAGCGCAAGGTGTTCCATCAGCAGCGCCGCGATACCGGTCTCATTGCTGTTGCTACGACGATCAACCCTCCTATCAGCTTGACAGCCCAAGCCAACGTTCAGCTCGACCCCACCTGGACTATTGACTCTGGATGCACGCGCCACGTGACGCATGAATCCCAGGGGTTCGCCGACATCGCAACGAGTGGTGGCTCCATCACGGTTGGTGGCAACAACCAGATTCCAATCGAAGGAATTAGACAAGTTGAGCTCGCAGTCGTTGACTCCAAAGGCAACTCAAAGACGCTTAACCTTCATAGCGTCCTGTACGCTCCGCAGTTGCACTTCAATCTGCTGTCAGTCCCAGCCGCTGTGAAGCACGACTACCGCTTCAACTTCGATCGCAAGCACTGTGCTGTGCAGACTGACCAGTGCTTTAAGCTCAAGGCACTCATGGCGACCAACACGGACCTGTATCAGTTTCAGGCCCAGCCAAAGACCCCTGTCACGGCCCTCATGGCCAAAGGTAAGCGAAGATCTCTTCTGCTTTTGCACAAACGTCTTAGACATCCTAACGCTCGCATCTTGCATGATCTATCTAGGAGCCAAGCCATTGATGGACTCGATGATGCTGCGCCTGAAGATTCTACAGCTCAGTTCTTCTGTGTAGCCTGCACGTTAGCGAAGTCACACCGCGCCCCATTCTATTCTAATAGAGTTGTTGAACGTGCTACATCTCCTTTGGAAAAAGTGCACTCAGATATCTGTGGTCCGTTACCTGTGCCTAGTCTCACTGGCTGTCGCTATTTTCTGATCTTTATCGATGACTTTTCTCGATTCATTTTCACTTACCCTATCAAGAACCGTAGTGAGCTGTACGACTGCTACGAAGACTTTAGGAGAAAAGCCCTGAATATTTTCAGGCGGGACGTCCACGTCCTACCCACACACTCGGATTCTTATCGAAGACCATGACATTCAACGGCTCCAAGCACACAATGCAAAAGAGTACGAAAAGCTTGGTCGTATGATCTTCAAGAAGTACGGTACTCATGCACAGTTTACCAATGCGTACACACCTCAGCAGAACGGTGTTGCTGAACGCCGCATGCGTACAATCATGGAACGAGTGCGAGCACTCCTATTTGACGGGAAGCTTCCAAAACAACTATGGGCTGAATGTGTGTGTCATGTTACCACACTGATCAATATGACGCCCAGCTCCAAAACGGATGGCCGAACCCCGTATGAGCTTTGGTACCGTCGTATCCCGTCCATGACCTACATGAAGGTATTCGGATGCAGTGCATACGTACACATCACAGAACAGTATCGTGACAAGCTTGATGCTCGAGCACGGCTGTGCATGTACCTTGGCATACCAGATCACAAGAAAGGGTATCGCCTGATGGATATCAACACATGTTATTGTCTATAGTCGTGATGTAGTGTTCAAAGAGGATGAGTTCCCCCCTCTAGCTGACTTGACGTTCAACTCTGAGCCAACGCCAGCTTTGAAAAGGACCAACTTGCAAACATAACGGGCCCCGCACCTGCAATGGTTCCTCCTGCAGACTTTGCACCTGCAACGACTCCTGCTGCAGATCTTTCGCCTGCAATGACTCCTTCTGCAGGTCCTGATACATCTACTGCTGCCGTTCCCCACAGACTACCATCGCTCAGGGAGGCTCTTGATCGGAATGAAATACATTACTCCTTTCGAACGGAGGCCAAATCGGATTCCTCCCCCTGCTAGCAAGCGGCCCCGTCTCACTCACGATGACGATGAAGTCACCCTCAACTCTAAGGAAGATCAGCACGAACAAGAGCAGCGTAGCCAACTACTGTACACATTACTAGCTATTCGGTATGTGACAGAGCCGCCCACGTATCGAGTGGCAATGAAGACCGCTCAGGCTAAACGATGGCGCAAAGCAGCAAAATCAGAGTATAAATCCCTAATGGAGAATAACACTTGGGTCCTGGTACCCAGCCCAACAGGACGGAAGATTCTCACAAGCCGATGGTTTTTTGTTGTAAAATATACCGACACAGGTGAAATTGACCGCTTCAAAGCGCGTCTTGTGATCAAAGGTTTCCTTCAGGAACATGACATCGACTATAACGAAATATTCTCTCCTGTTATCGGAATGGAAGTACTCAGACTCCTCCTCACCATTGCAGCCCTTCTGGACCTCGAAATCCATCAGATGGACGTCAAAACGGCATTCCTCAATGTTTTTCTCGAGGAGGAAATCTACGTGGCTCAGCCGGAAGGTTTCCAGATCCCGGGCAAGGAGCACCTCGTGTGTAAACTCCTGAAGAGCTGTACGGGTTGAAACAAGCTCCCCGTGTCTGGTACAAAACGCTACCTGCCTTCCTAGAAAGTCTTGGGTTCCACAAACTCATTAAGGACAGCTGTGTCTTTAAACGCACAGTTAACGGTGTTACTTGCTACATCGCAGTCTATGTGGATGACCTTTTGATTATTGCACCTACTCCTGCCCTCGTGGGCGAACTGAAATCCGCCCTGAAAAAGCGATTCTCCATGACAGATTTAGGGGGGGGGTGAAGTACCTACTCGGCTGGTCTATTCAACGTGACCGTAAGAACCGAGCGATATTTATCCACCAGCATAAGTACGCTACGAAGGTCCTTGACCGATTCAGCGACTACATTCCGTATCCTATTGCAACTCCAACAGAACGGAATGCTAAACTCTCCGTTAATAGCCAGCCTAGCAGCGAAGCAGAAAAAGATGCGATGAAATGTATTCCGTATCGCGAAGCAATTGGCAGTATCATGTCTCTCATGGTAGGCACTCGACCTGATATGGCATTTTACATGCGCGAAGTCAGCCAATTCCTAGCTAATCCGGGAATGGAGCACTGGAAAGCAGTCGCAAGAGGTCTCAAGTACAAAAGATTATGGCCTTCTCCTTGGCGGGTCGATCGATATGACGCCGGAGAACCTAGCCGACAACTTAACAGCATTCAGTGACTCTGACTATGCAAACTGCCCCGACACGAGACGGTCTGTGGGTGGCTATGTGACCATGTTAGCCGGCAGCCCAATCTCGTGGCTCTCGCGTAAGCACCACACTGTAGTACTGTCAACAACAGAGGCAGAGTACATTGCCCTATGCCACTGCATGCAAGAGATGATATTCCTCAAACTTCTCCTCCAAGAACTTGGTTTTGCTACAACGCAAGCCAACGTTATCCATGAGGACAACCAGAGCTGTATTAAAATCTGCTACAACCCTGAACTTCACGGGAGGTCAAAGCACATACATGTCAGATACTGTTTTGTGCAAGAGAAGGTTGAGCGACACGAATTTACCGTCACTTATTGCAATACGAAAACGATGGTAGCTGACATCTTCACCAAAGCTTTAGACAAGCACCAGTTCAGAGAACTAAGGGCCAAGCTCAGGTTACAAACCCTGGAAGCTCAATCCGACCAGTCGATATAGTAAAACCATGATAATATATATGCATGAAGCGTGCCTATCTATTGCGCTCCTTTAGATTTTTTCCCACTGGGTTTTATCTTTTGTTCGCACAAGGTTTTCCCTCATTGAGGTTTCCCTGATCTAGTACCGAATCATCTAGGCACATGATCCTTAAATACATATATTCCAACGCTAAAGCCAAACGTTTTGCTGGGAAAGTTCATTATCAGTTAGGCAAACCCGCGGAAATCCTACCGACTCCGATCGTCAACTTCTACTTGAAGATGATAAAAGGACGAACGAAAGCATAAAAGTTAATCCATCCCTCCGCAGACGCGATCGGCTTACCCTCTTGGAGATCGTAGATGAGCCGCATCTTGCCTTGAACGGTGAGCACGAATCCATGGCCGACAAAGCTGTGGTTGTACGCTGCGACAATGTAGATCCCGTCGTTTAGCTTGATCTCATCCAGAACACGTGCCCCAGGACGCCCTGGAACCGCGTAATTATACTTGGCAATAGTTGTAGATGAAATCGCGACCGGCATCACGAAGTCGACGAAGAAACCGGAGCACGGTTGCCCATGTTGCACCTTTGGAGAGGTCACGCTGGTAGAGCACTAGCTCATCGCGGACAAATTGGTCGATATCTTGCTGTGTGATTGCGTCTGGTCGTCCTGCTAGCTGCGCGGCACGCTTGAGTGCGTTAAAGAGACAGAGCCCCTCTCCATCCGCCCCAAGCAAGCCGAAGTCCACCTTGTCCTGCTTCCAAAACTCGTCGAACGTATCAAACTTGGACGCCTTCCAGCGGTCGACCAGGTCCATTTCAACTTCGAAGTCGTCCTCGGCCAGCCTTGCGCGCGGCTCCTATGTGCGGAGATGCAGTCAGTCGTCTACAGCTGCGATCTGGATGCACCCAGAGTACGCGGTACTCCAACCCCAGATGCATCTGACGTCGATCATTAATATACGCAACCTGCCACGTCTCCGTGGTGGTCGCATAGTTCGCGTCAACTGTGACATCTCTCCCCGAATAGTACTCTCCATAGATGGGGAAGTACATTTGGTCGGTGCGAGTAGACCCGTGATCGGTTTCATTATCCTTCTGGATTGTGTCAGTAATCTCCCGGATTGTGGCAGTAGTCATCTGGTCAGTGACATTAGTCAGTTGCGCCACTGTAATGGCGTCCCGAAGGTTACATCGTCAACTACAACAGCTGCATTGTCACACTTGCAGTTTGCGCACGTTGCTGATGCATCGCAGTTCATGAACGTGCATATCATGCATAACCAGTCAGCTGCAGGATCGTGCACTGGCCGGTCTGTGCCAGAATCAGTCTGGTTGGTGACGCTAGTGCTGCTGGTGGCAGCAGTCTGGTCAGTGTCACTAATAACCGCATTCACTTTAGTGACATGAGGTGATGGCTGAAGCGGCTCCACACCTTGCAGCGCCGTCACCGCGATGGCCCCCGCGGCCTCACTCGTCCTGGCCCCCGCGACCGTGCCCTCACACCTTCCTTGAGTCGTCAGGACGGCTTTGCCGACAGCCACGCCGCTATAGGCCGCTCTGGTCTTCTTCATGGCCCGCGTCTTGGCCGCTGTGCGATTCTATCTCTTCTTCTTCGCGAGCGCGTCTGAACTCGGTCCGCACTGTAGTACAGCACGTTTGTCAATCCCAGTCATCCAAAACCGCGCTGTGGCATGCCCAGCGTGACGCTCCTTCACTCGCAGCAGGACTGCAAGCACTAAGCAGCGTCAGCAAACGCGGTAGCGATTTGGAGACTGAAGAGTCGACTCAGTCAATTTTGGTGACCTGTGAAATTATATATTATCAACATGAGAAAAGAAATCAAAAGAGACAGGGAGGCTGTTGAAGTAGCCTCTTTGACCTCTGGTACAGTGTACCTAAAAGCTGATAGACAGTTATCTCAGACCCTCTTCAAGCTGTTATTGTGATATTTAGTATGATATACAGTCTCTCATAGTAATAAGCTCGACACCAGCCATCTCCTGCGCTCCGGCAGGAGATCTCTTCCCTAATACAACTTACTTCGTCTTTTGACGGCTCCAACTCACTTACAAACTCTTCTCTACGTCCCTACGCTCCCTACTCACGCCTTCATAGAATCAAAGTCTGCACTCTTTGACTGCAGCACACCGCTATTCTGGCGTGGAACTGCGTGTACAGCCGCCACCTCGCTTGATGAGGGGGTTCGTGCACACCCAGAGCACACCCACAAATAGGATGGACAGCAGCGTCGATGGAGCCCTCGCGCATGCCTTGCCGGCGCTGCAGTTTTGTTTTACGTTTACCTTAAGGTTGTACTCGGCCGAGCCCTCCTTGTCGCGTAGCGCCGCTGCCTCACGCGGCTACTGCTTGCGCCGCCTCTCGCGACGAGCGCGCAGCTCCTCCTCATCTGACGTTGCGGCTGCAGCTGGCGCCGTTGCCATCACCATATAGTATGATCCATATTCGCTTGGAGCCCCGGTTTATCGACGCCGTGGTTGCGTAGGTGCCCCGGAGTCGGGAGGGCAGAGGCTCCGTACACAGTCTGGAAAAGAGCGGGTGTAGGATCTATAGTGAACTCAAGTATAAACAGCATGTTACCTAATGCATCCTGGAACTTGAATTCCCTCGAGGATGGAGGACACCCAAGGGTAATGCTTTGCCCCGCTGCGCTCCTGCGAGAAAAAAAATTCTCTCACCTGGCGAGCGCAGTGCTCGGCTCGCTGGAATGCTCGGCGCTGGGCCCACCTACGCAAAATACCGCGCGGCCCTGCTTCGCGGGCACCCCGCGCGTGTTTGCTACGGCTACGGCTACGCGCGCTCGCAACCGCTCGCATCAGATAGTCTCTTTCACCCCCTCTCCTCGAAACTGTGTACGGAGCCACTCCCGAGTGGGGAGAGTGGCTTCCACAGCGGACGATAAACCGGAACTGATGTATCTTCCTTGACAGCGCGTGGGGTGATGGGTGGCGACACGGAGAAGGCGTCTTTCGAAGAGAGCGCACTGACTACTGTAGAGTTGCAAAATACGTGGTTAAATACATAAATGCATTCGTTATTTTGCCCGATTGGACTGACAACCGGGTTTTCCTGCACCAGGCGCTACCAGACCACCTCTCTAGTTAAACATTTCTTCACAAAACGAGGTTCTGCGTATGTGTTAGCGGCTAGTTTCGTAGCTCGTTGGATACACTGAAACCATATCCGATTAGTCGTCATGACTTTCCCTAAAATCTTGGATGATCCTGTGCTGGGACGTTGTTTTTTCCCGAATACCTGTACACTGTATCATCGTTATTCAGAAAACACATGACTTCACGTCGTGAAGTTTACGATCTGCCATAGGGGATTTACCAGTGGTACTTTACTGTACGATAGGTACACCTGCGGCGGCTTCGATGCTACAGATTACGTTCAATCTACCGCTAAGTTTTCTTGAAGCTTGGCAAACCTTTAATGCTTGCATGAGTTTGTCGAGTGACTTCACGCGCGAGGATAGGAGACCGAGGTGAGACCGAGGAAGTCTAATCCATAAAATACTACTGTAGTCAGCCTCAGAGCCCAGGTCGGTTGACGGCGCCCATAACAACAACGTTAGCGACCTCAGGCCGGTCAGCCCGGGGGAAGGGGGTTCCCAAAACAATGCACGCCAAATGTTCGTGCTCGAAAAAAAAATCGAGCTTCAAAACAAAGCCCGACAATTTTACTACGTACTGTAAGAAAGATTGGATTGCATGCCTGGCACGGTCTTCACTGAAGACTCTTCAAAGCCATCCCAAAGCCAGGTAAGCTCCGTGAGGAATATGGATTTTGTTGTCTCAATTACCGTGAGGTGACATGAAAGCAAAGCCCGTGATCACAAGGTCCCAGCTTATGATGCAACACATGCAATATACTCTAGGTACATGTAGAGGTACCGCACTGCAGTCTGCAGTGCCGTGCAGTCATACCAGTAGGTAGACTGTACATGTACCATAACCTTCTGCAAAAACCATTGTTCACAAGAACCGCTCGAAGATTAGTCACGGAGGTGATGAATCGTGCACTTGAGTTACGAGGGCCTCACTTTCCGATTACCCCACGACCAAGCACACTAATACTATTGTCAGTACAATGCGCGTCGCTTCCGTACTTGCATTCGGCACACTAGCCTTCCTCAGCGTCATTTCGGCCACGGAAGACCAGCGTGATACGACGACTCCAATTCCTGTGACGAAGCTGCGTACCGAGACGAATGTCGCGCCACCACCCCAACACCAAGCTGCGCACGGAGAGCGCCAACTGGGTCTCTTCGATTGGTTGTTCAAGAGCCCGACTGTGGCGCCCGACGCACCGGCGCCGGCACCGGCACGTGAATTCGGCTTCGGCAAGAACCAGGACTGCGACGACGTTTTCATCTCGTGCAGCTAACCGGACTGACCACGACTCATGCATGGTAAGCAACACGCTCTTGGCCGTGTGCAGTACGCTCTTCCCGTCCTGTGATGTAAGCAGACAATTGAGACATCCGTTAACAACTCAATAGAAGTATGTGATTTTCTACCATTGCGCTCTCCTTCATAACCCCATTCAATGATGCTACCCCAACGCTCTGCGTTCTCCGATGCCAGCTAGTACCTGCGCGAGTAATCGCGCGAGTCCTTTCGGCTCCGGCGGTCTCTGTCACGACTGCGGTCTCGCTCGCGGCCACGGTCCCGATCGCGACTTCGGTCGCGTCCACCACGATCACGTTTGCGGTCCCTCGATCTGGATCTCGACCGACGGCGTTCGCGGCGGTCTCCACCTCCACCGCGTCCTCTGCTCCGACTGCGATCCCGCGGAGGTTCACGACTCGTCCTCGCCGCTCCTTCATCACGAGGCGCTCCGACCTGGAAATGTCCGATGGCTTCTCTGCCCGAGTACTTGACATTGACATCCGCTCCGCCCTTGCGGGTCTCTCCAATGCCGCCGCCGAACTTGCGCGGCAGCCAATCGCGCACAGTGCGTCCTCTCTCGACGTCCACCACCACGCGCCGGCCGTCGATCTTCTTGCCGTCCGCGTACTTGTAGGCCGCCTTCATATCCTCCTCCTTCTCGTACTCGACGAAGCCGTAGCCGCGCGACTTTCCCTCGGGGTCCTCCACGAGGCGCACGCTCTTGACGGGGCCGTACTGCTCGAACTCGTGGCGCAGCTGCTGCTCCGTCGTCTCGTAGCTGATGCGCCCCACGAAGAGCGTCTTGTACGCGTCCTGGGTCTTGCGCGGGTCCTCGGCGTTCGGGTCCCACTTGGCGCGGTCCTCCTGCGTCTTGGCCTCGATGGCCGCCATTTTCTC
>JAHQIV010001268.1:0-12719 GCA_030463285.1 Phytophthora europaea
CGGCCACACGTACGAGCGCACCGACCGCGAGGGTCTGTTCCACTGCGCCTGGTCCGCTGCCCACCACAGCATCGGCGACGTCTCGGAGCGCATCCGCGGCAACCTGTAAGCGAGCACGACAGTATCTGTGCAGCTCCTCCAAGCTGCCACCACAAGCCTCGTGAGTTTGATATGATCAATGCCAGCTTTATTCTTTAACATTCTCGGGTTGTGCGTGGTGGCGTCTAACTATCTACATGCGCGAAAGTGCAGGCAGTCGTGCAAGGACCTCCGTCTCGCTGGTGGCGGCGGGTTGCACTCCAGGCGGCAACTTGCGGAACTTGGAAACGCGCAAGGCGAGCTGCTCCAGCTCCCCATCCTTGGCGAACTGCGGGGTTAAGCTCAGCAGCTGCACTGCGGGCTTGCTGACGTTGCGCTTGGCCTTGCCAGAGCTCGGACGGCGGCGAGATACCAGAACCCCCCAGCGCTCCAGCAGTGCCAGCGCGTTCTGCAGCGTCTCGCGCGAGCACGACTCGTAGAAGCTGATGAGCTTCTCGTGGTACATCGTCTCCGCGAGCCACTGGAGTCGCTTGAGCAAGTCCTCGGTCGTGACTTCGCCGTGCGGACGCAGTGCGAACAGACTCGTGACGGCGACCCAGTAGCTGTCGATGAATGGCCACATGAGCGTGCTCAGCAGCGACAGCATTGCGCCGTCCACGGCCTCTACGCGCGGTGCTGAGGACGACGAAGTGGCCACCGGGACGAGCACCTTGCGGGTCTCAAGTTGTGCGAGCGCCTCCACGAGGTGAGCTCGGTCGGCTTCCGGGTCGTCCTTGCGCACGAACTCCATCATAAGCATCTCGTGCAGGAACGACGCGCCGTCGAGGAGTTCCTGGCGGTCTACGCCAGCTTCCTCCGCGTTGCTGGAGACTGAACGCGTGCTGCTCGCTCCAGACGGCAAGTTGAACGCGTCCAGAGCGTGGTACGCGCAAGCCAAGACGCCCTCCAGGTTGAACCAGTGCAGCAGCTTGTTGCGGTAGTAGCCGAGGCCGATCATGTTGGGATATTGCTCGCGCTGACATAATCGATCACACGTGAGTACGAAGTTCACACAACACAGTACAAGTCAACTTCAACTTCAACTTACGCTGGTGATAGCAGGCTCGACGAGGTCCTTGCGTCGCATGGTCACGAGTTCGTGCAACAGCTCAAGAGCGCGATCCACAACGACAGTAGGCGAGCGGCCTTGAGTTCCAACAACGCGGCCACCGCGACGCAGGATTTCAAGTCGCAGCCAGTCGGCTTGACGCACCAGTTCTTGCTTGGAAACGCCTTGACGATACACCAGCAGAATCGTGGCCACCACGTGCGACATAGCGCACGTAGCATTGGTGATCAACGCGTCTGTAATAGCGTAGCCCAGGTTCTCAACGATAGCAGAGGTAGGGACGAACGTTTCCTGCTCCTCCACACGCGCAATTGTTGCATCAACGTGTTGTTTCACGTCCAAAGGCACGCCAAAGTTCACCGAAATGGAGCCGAACTTCTTGCGCACGACTGGCATAGCCTTCAGCAGAGCGCTTATCGACTGCAAGTCATAACGTTAAAAAAACGTACGTGAGTGCAGCACCGAGTGAGGAAGTTTGAATGTACCGACAGACATACCTCACGAATCTTGCCCTCGCCCAGAAGCTCGTTTTGGTGGAGCAGTACTTCCAGTGGCTTCTCATAGTCGATTGTGACAGGCACAATGTAGAGCTGCAAACAAACAACACGAGGGTGAGTACAAGTCCAATAACTTCGCCTCGCTCAATGCACTTACATTCTTGACCTTCTCCGATACATAGCAGTCGACAACAGTGTTGAGGATGCCAAACTTGGGGTGGAGCTGCTTGCCGCTGCGGCTGCGTGATCCCTCGATGAAGAACTCAATCGTGTGACCGCTGGACACCAGGTATTGTGTGTAGGCACGGAAGACAGCTGAGTAGAGCGGATCGTCCGAGAAAGACCGGCGGATGAAGTACGCGCCCGACTCGCGCAGCAACTTGGTGAGACTGCCCATGTGGAGAAAGTCTTCGCCCGCCGCAACGTACGGAACGGGGATGTTGTAGGCGAAGAACACGTAGCTCATGAGCAGAAAGTCAACGTACGAGCGGTGGGTGGGCACGAGCACGACACTCCCGCGTCTGTCAGCCAGGAGATCACGAATGCGCGTGAGACCCGTCTCGTCGACGTGGATTTGGTCGTACATGTTGCGGCACACCTTGCGTAGCAACCAGCCAAACTTGCGCACAGACTTGTAATCTACTTGCGCAGCCATGGTGCTCAGCATACTGGCAGCTTGACGCTCCACATCGTCGATGTCCATTCCCTGTGCTACTGCACGTTCTTCAATTGCTGCGCGAACAACATCCGACTCCAGGACGCTGTTGCGAAGGCCACCGGTAGATTCCACATGGGGTCTGGGCACGTGCGATGCTTCGTGATTCACGCCCTCCTTCCAACCGGTGATACCCATGAAGCGGCCCAGCAGTCCAGACTTGGTGTAGCCAGGCTTGCGGCTTGATGTGTACGCCCAAGCCACGTCGGAGAGTAAGCCAGGAAATGAGATTGCGTGGTGATCCGGGTCCCATTCCAGAATTCGGCCCGTGCTCAAGGCAAGTTTCGTCTGGTTGACGCCTTCAATGTCTACGTCGATGACATCCTCATTCAACATATACTTCTTCAGCCCGACGCAATAGTTCACCACGTAGCGCTCCCACGCAATCTCGTGCGAGTCAATCCAGAAGTCTTTAGTCGCCCAGGGTCTTAGTTTATTTTCCGCGGCGTCCGCAACGAAGATCCATTGATTTTCCGTGAAAGGCTTGAACAATTCCACGAGGTTACGTGCACGCCAGGTCAGTTGCCATAGTTTCGCGGCGTTCTTGATGTGGCCTGGATGTCCGCTCTTGTTGGCCACGGTCGAATACACCGACGATGGCAGAGCATAGGTAAGGAACCATTGAATCTGGAAGCTCTGGTGAGTTGGGATCATCGAGAATTTGGCTGGGAACAGACCACGCGCTGGCGGGTTCTTGCGGAAGTATTCTGGCACAAGCACGCACGGCACACGCCAACGTAGCGGGTTTTGTCGTGGATCAGACGTCCCGCAATGCACTACCATGGGCTTGTTCACCGACACACCCTTGACCAACGGACAAGGCGGTTCTTGTGACACCCTCGCACTCTCTTGCTGGTGGATCCTTGCACAGATAGACAGCAAGATGCTGTTCACCGCCAAGTCCACGGGTACGATATCAGCGACGTTGCGCGGGTCGCCCGGCAGCATGGTCAAGACCCCCATCCCTGCAGCCAAGAAAATCGCGCCGGCAGCAGCGATCTGGTCCGTCCATCCAGGCACAGGCTCCTTCCAGCTCGCCCCGATAATGGTCGGACGGTAAATTACCAGCGGGAAGTTGGGCGCGAACTCGCGCACAAGCAGATGCTCCGTCATGGACTTGGTGAGCGTGTACGTGTTAGGATACGTGCCCATGAGGTTCACCCTCAGCCGTTCCAGCTCACTCGCCGACGCCGTGGTAACCGCCTTGAGTGCATCATAGACGTCAAAGTCCAGCGGATAGAGCTCCTCATTGATCTTGGCATCCCGCCGGTTGCTGTTCACGTACGCCGTCGACACGTGCAGATGGCAGCGATTCCTCGGGCAGCTCTGCACGAATCTGGCAACGTGCAGCGCCCCCAGGCAGTTCATCTCCACTGCCACCTCCAGCGGCTCATCGAACTGCACCGTAGCTGCTGAGTGGATGGAGATCTGCACACAGGCACGCATGAGCCGAGCGTCCTCAGCACTGAGCCCCAAGTCCGGTGTCGTGATGTCTCCAGCCACCGCCTGCAGTTTCGAGGCTGCGAACGCTGCGAAATCATTGGGACGTTCCGCTCGCAGTCGATCAAAGACGCGACTCTCAATGACCTCCTTCTGTAGACGCTCAGCTGGCGCCACGCCCTTGCGCGGACGGATCAATACAAAGATCTACATGTAGCAGTTGCAGCAGCAATGGGAGGTGAGAAGTACTTGTGATAGCAGTGGAATTAGGGGGAGATTACACGTAATTGATACCTTGGCGATGTCGGGGGTGCATCGCAGCAGCTTCTCGATGACAGTCTGCAACGGATTTAAGAGGGGGTAGTAGTGAGAAGAGGGGGATTGTAGTGGTGGATAACAGGGGGCGATTCTACCTTGGCCAGGAAGCCCGTGCCGCCCGTGATGAAGAGGCTCTGGCCCGCGTAGACCTGCTCCATTATTGAGGGAGTGACGCTTTGCGTAACTGGATGCATTGCTACGCGATGGGACGTTAGTGATTTTCAGCGAATAGGATGGCTTCAATTGGTGCTGTTACTATTCGTCTACATGTGCTGCATGTACTGTAGGCACTTCTCTGTTTGGGCTAAAGCTACTATGGTACTGTAGTATTCCTTACGCTGGACCCAGCCCAACAGCACTTGTACCGGTAGTAGCTCTACGTGCAGAAGTAGGAGTGATGAGATGCCTGAGCTTTTGCAGCATCGACATGGTGGAGGTCATGGCATTCTGCTCGATAAGAAGGCAGTGTTATCTCGTCCTCATTGCGAGTTTTATCGATCTTGTATTCTTATACGTGGATACCCCCATCCCTGAGTGAGCTGCGCATCAGAATCTACTGTCGAAGCTTCTTCGCGTCCTTTTCAGTGGACCAAAGACCGCGATAAGTTACATGTACGTAGATTCTATTCGCCTTCTACCGGATACGCAGGAGATCAGGGGGGCGGCAGCATGCGTACAAGAGCGCACTTCTCTTTCTCCTCTAGCAAGTCGACACGAGCCCCCCCCCCCCCCAATTGAGAGAAAAATGCTACAGTTCACCAGCTTCACAGTTGTCATGGCGTCTGCCATCGCAGCAACCACGCAAGTGCCAACTGCAAGCGGATTCCAGCCTGGCAGTGACGGCCGTGTCATGTGGGAAATCAACTGCGACTTCCCGAGAAACGACTGCTGCTCAATGAACGCCCTGCCGGAAATGTGCGGATACCTCTGTGCCACCGATGCTACCTGCACACACTGGACGTGGAGCAACTACAACGGTGGCACCTGCTGGTTCAAGACGGGCACCCCGTCTCCTAAAACCACGAGCTACGGTGCGATCTGCGGCTACGTCGTTTCGCGTTCCTCGACACCTGCAGACTCGAGTGGTATGTCCACCTCGGACATGGCGGATATGCTTGGTCGGATCAACTCTCTTCGCGCACAGAATGGCCTAGGTGCACTCACCATCGACTACAAACTCGTTAAAGCAGCCCTGCTCCACTCGCAAGACCAGGCAAGTCACTGCCAAATGACGCACACGGGCACAACGATCCCGAACTTCGGGGATCGACTCAAAGCTCAGGGGTACAGCTACAGCACAGCGGCGGAAAATGTGGCCGCCGGACAAACTACGGTGGCAGATGTCATGACATCCTGGTGGAATTCGCCGGGCCACCGCGCCAACATCCTCAATAAGGACGTCGTGAACGTCGGCTTTGCCATGGCCACGAACGGAGCTTGCAACGACTACGCGACTTACTGGACACAGGACTTCGGGCGTCAGCTATAACACTGCGTTGAGCAAACTAAAATATACTACTTAGCATCAATTGTACTTGCGGCAAATAGCACCCTAGCACACTGGGGGCGGCCATAGTCACGGATATCAAGGAACGACAGTTCCCAAGCGTGAGGTGTCGTGAGTGTCATCTGCGTGGCAGTTTGACTGTACTTCGATGCACGTTGACAAGGATATCTATCCATTTGCAGCGCAGATGTTAAAGCGCACATGTGTAGCAGGCGAGCGGCTGTCACAGCTTGACAACGTGGCAAATGCAAGAACGCGAAATAGTGATCGCATGCAATTGTAAGCGACGTTGCTCCCAGGAACTTGAAGCAGCGCCAATTCTTCGAGATGAATGTCAGGATTACTCCGACGTGAGCAATACACTAAGTACTGTATAATGTGTTCCTGGTGCTCATGCATGAGCCATTTCCTACTGAGAGGATCACGCACATTACCGGTAGTTCCTTTTTAGGATGGGAAAGCGCCGGTCGATCAATAGTGCGGGCTCGACGTGCTCTATTAGATCAAAGTGTCTGTAGCAGCGCCAAGTACTGTAGGACCAACAGCAGGTGATGCATATGTGTGGGTCAATGTTGACCAGCACCGTTGACGACAGCTTCCGGCTAGAAGGTGCCTCTATTGCTTCTACATTGGTAGCTGGCGCCCGTGAATCAAAATGCACGTTGATGCTCTCATTTCAATGCACTTACAGCAAACTTACTGTTCAGCTTTCCTATGCTAGGACGCGTCGGGTATATTCTGCCGGTTGTGCTCTTACTCAGGCGAGTTCTTGAGTCCGAAAGATAACCAATGGCAACTGGGAGTCCTGCACTCCCTACTTAATACACGTACCAGTGTGTTGTACATGTAAACCTTAGTTTAAAAAGTTTACGGGCGGTAGGGGTCCTTATCCCCAAGCGGCTGTGGGTACTTCTTGGTGAAGTCGCTATCTGAGCCAAAAGCTTCAGCAGCAGGGTGTTCCCCACCCGATGCTCGATCCTGCCTTTTCCACTTGGGGGAAGACAGACACCACCAATTTCTGCTGTTTGTCGTGCACTCGTTCATCCGAATTGATGTGCACGAGGAGATCTTGGGCCAAGCCCGAGTCCTCCGCTGCACCACTCAGTTTTCAATTTGACTTGCTCCAGTCAAAAGCCTATCTTCACACACAAACCCATACACAACATGCCTCGACTTTCGTGTTTCGTGCTCATGGCGACGTCCGCCATCGCCGCGTCGTTCGCCCCTACTGCGGCCTTCCAGTCTGGCAGCGGCGGACGTGTGATGTGGGAAAACAACTGCGACTTCTACGGCAACGACTACCGCTCGATGAAGGCCATCCCAGCCGTCTGTGGCGATGTCTGTGCTAGCGACGCGACTTGCACCCACTGGGCCTGGAACAACCACAACGGCGGCACTTGCTGGTTTAAGACGGGCTCGAACAAGTCCAAGACTTCCAAGTGGGGCACAAACTGCGGCTACGTGGTGTCTCAAAACTCGCAAGCTCAGAACCAAGGCCAAACTGTCAACAGCGGACTCTCCCCGAACGAGATGGGCGAGATGCTCGGCCGCATTAACGCCTACCGCTCGCAGAATGGCCTTGCGGGGCTTAGCATTGACACCCGATTGGTGAGCGCTGCCACGCTCCACTCGCAAGACCAGGCCAACCACTGCACGATGACCCACGCCGGATCGAACGGCTCAAAACTCGGCGACCGCATCAAGGCGCAGGGCTACAACTTCAACATGGCCGAGGAGAACGTGGCGGCCGGCCAGTCGTCTGTTGAGCAGGTCATGATTTCGTGGTGGAACTCCCCGGGACACCGCGCCAACCTTCTCGGCAAGGACGTGGTTAACGTCGGCTTCGGAAAGGTGGTGAACAACGGCTGCAGCAACTACCCGACCTATTGGACGCAGGACTTTGGTCGCCTGGCATGAAGGGCTTGACTTGTGATATACGTCCGTGTCCGTGTCGATGTTTGTGACGTGATGGCTCAGTGGTGAGCCAAAGTATCGTATTCAGCGATCAATCATTCGACGGAGAATGTATTGCGTAAAGTCTAGTATCTAGTGTAGTGAGGTAATTGCTAGAAACCTCACTAAGTAAATGTCCATTGCCTAGTGCCGAAGCCTACAGTAGTTCATACGTCCAAATTGGTGCATATCTGACATAGTGCTTCTGTTTGGTTTGTGAACCGGTAGTCCAGTGTTCCGCATTGAAGAGAGAGATGTGTACGGTAGATGTGTTTTAGCAAGCCGCGAAAGTATTTAAAAACATCTACGTGACTTGTGTTGTTCTATGAGATTTTTAAGCAGCCTTTGCGTAATAGTTGACCGGGAATCCGTTTTGGGTACTTGTACCAACAACAAACTTTGTACAGTCTGAACCCGTTTACATGAACATCGCTATTAATGTCACGGATAACATCAAATAGCTGAACGTATCCGATCGTGCTCAAAGAATCCATTCGGGAGTCCCGAATTCGGGACAGTGAACCCCCTGGATATTATTCAGTGAATAACGGGCACAACAGCAGGTTTTGCATATGTCAGAGTTGCCATGTTTACCACGGGTAACTTGCCAGGATTTTTAAATAACGAGCAACGACAGTTTCGTGCCTCAATAAATCTTGTACTATATGCGACCGTGGACATATCTTTATTGTTCATAAAGAACGAGCCTGCAGAAGCGTCAGAAATTTGAACTACTGGTCGGCGGCAATACTTGGTGCGTTTGGCCGGTTCCAAGCAGGAGTGTATACGGTACCTACCTACCTGACTAACAGCAACGTAGTGCCGCCAATACCCCTCGCCATGCAGTTCCGCTTTACCATAAAGTTACGAACCAGCAACCCGACGAACGAGCGACCGCCAAGAGTAGACAGACATCTGCCTCCATCCAAAGGAACCCGCGCCAAACTTAGCACATATATTGAATAGTAGGATGCACTACAGGATCGCGATGTGTACGGACTGCAAGAGTCACATGAACCTCCTTATTCCCGAGCCCTGCACAGCTCCTTTAGCCACCGTGACGACGTGATATAGGTCTTTTTAATAATATTGAGCAAATTGACACCACCGCCAGCAGGGTTGGCATCAGGATGTTTAACCGATGTTGCGTAGGGAGGCGAATACCATCGGCTTTTGGCCATCGGGCCGTCCGAATCGAGGCCACTATCCAGGCAGCAGAGAGAGAATAAGTGCATGGACACAATCTCTCAGTTTCTCTTTTTCCTTGTCCTGATCAACAACATGCCTCGCCTCAGTATTTCCACAACTATCGCCGTGTCCGCGATTGTAGCTGTCTCGGTTGTACCGACCGCTGCAGGCTTTCAGCTTGGAAGCGGCGGCCGCGTGATGTGGGAAAACAACTGCAACTTCAACGGGAACGACTACCGATGGATGACCGGCATCCCCGACGTCTGTGGCGACGTGTGCGCCAGCGACTCGACGTGCACGCACTGGACGTGGACCAACTACAATGGGGGTGTCTGCTGGTTCAAGACTGGCACCCGATCTGCCAAGACTTCGAAGTCGGGAACGAACTGCGGCTACGTGGTCTCGCGCACCGAAGCCAGGGGCCAAGCACCCGCCGCTGCGACTGCGACTACCACGTCCACTTTGTCTGCCGTTAGCGGTCTTTCTAACTCCGAGATGGGCCAAATGCTGGGCCGCATCAACGCCTACCGCGCCCAGTACGGCCTCAAGGCGCTCACCATCGACAACCGGTTGGTGACTGCGGCTTCGCTTCATTCGCGGGACCAAGCCAACCGCTGCACGATGTCGCACACGGGCTCGAATGGATCCGGCGTTGGATACCGCATCAACGCGCAGGGCTACGATTTCGAGGTGGCTAAGGAGAATGTGGCGGCCGGCCAGAACAGCGTCGACGAGGTGATGACCTCGTGGTGGAACTCACCCGGCCACCGCGCCAACCTGCTCAGCAGTGACGTGTCAAACGTGGGCTTTGGTAAGATGGTCAACAATGGTTGCGCCAGCTACGCGAACTACTGGACGCAGGACTTCGGCAGTCTTTAATCAGCGTGTTGAAATGGCTCAAAGGCAGGCCAACTCGATCGGCGATGTTGTGGACGTAGTGCGTAAATGTACCGTGCTAATTGTGACGTGTGGATGTAAGTAACGAGTAACCCCACAATAAAAATCAATGATGTTGTTGGTGCTCAAGCCATAATTAGAGCTTATAGTTTTAATAAGCTAGCAGCAGGAGCTCTTCCTCTGTGCTGAACCTGACCGTGCTATCGATGTAAAGTTTGTTGGCGCAGTGTTTTTTTGGTTGGGTGTGCTGTGCAACACTAGCACAACGCACCGACAGTGCGGAGAGAACCTGCTGAGCTTCTGCTGCCTCTATTATAGCATCACTCCTTTCCTGAAGCACTTCAACGCGATCGTGCGTTGATCACCAGCCGAGTGACTTAACGGCTGCTAAAGATCGCAACGATGTACTCGCCATATGGCTCAAGTTTAGGTTCACCTGTCAATTCAAAGTCTCAACATGGGAGCGCGATCGACGACCGCGGTCTCCTCTAGCAGTTCGCCTGCAGTGTGGCGAGAAAGCTCAGCGGCATCGGAGACGGAAGGAGCCGGAGTTGGGAACCTCTGCGTGGGTGCGTCGTAAAAGTGGTGCGTTGGCACCATGGAGTCAATTGCAATGCTGTGGATGGATGCCTATTCCTTTTAGCTCTCCTCTATTGCGAAAACAGGATGGCTACCAGGCAAGAAGCTGTGCGCACTGGCCGCAGATGGGCTCGCACGCAGCCTAACGCCAATGTAGGCACCATTCGCACTGCGGACCTTTCGGTGCGCCGCCGCTTCAACCTGCTTAGCCAATGACCTTCTTTCCATCATCGCAGGACGATCGTCATGTAGAATCTCGGAGTTGCAGCCACCAGAAGGCCGAATGGCTCTGCTTCGACGCTACCAACACCATGAAAGCAGACTGTTGACTCGAGCTGACACCACCTCAAGGATATCCGCTGATGCGGTCCTGGCACATGCAGCGTCAACTGATCGACAGCTGTTCACCAGCCAAACGCAACGCTGCAGGACGCCGGTCCCTCCTTTGCCGTCGCGTGCACTCCCTCAACACGGCATCGAGGATCGTTCGCAGAGTGCTCGAACGCGATGGGTCTCTGCGCTCTCTGTCGCTCACTTCCCAATTAGTCTGGCTCCAAGCAATTCCTTCATTCATCCCCCTTAGAGCATGTTCCGTTCCCCAGTACTCGCGCTGTCCGCCGCCGCAGTTGTTGCAATCGCACGGAGCTCTTCCGCTGCTGCGTTCGCTGTCGGCAGTCGAGGCCGCGTCATGTGGCAGAACAACTGCGACTACTACGGCAGCGACATCTACTCAGTGCCAGGCATCCCCGACATCTGCGGAGATCTGTGTGCGAACGACTCGGACTGCACGCACTGGAGCTGGACCTACTTCAAGGGCGGAACCTGCTGGCTCAAGAACGGCGACGCCGCCTCCATCTCGACCTACTGGGGTGCAGGCTGCGGGTACGTCATCGACCGCTTCTCGTCCTCGGATGCGGCCTCGGCCGACCAAGCAGATCAAAGCGCTCAGCAGAATGCCGACCAGGACCAGAACGCCCAGCAAAATGCCGACCAGACTATCAGCCAGGCTTCGGATCAGGAGTCGGCTTCCCAAGCTTCGGCGTCATCGCAGACTTCCGGATCCACCTCGACGTCGTACGACAACGGGCTCACGAGTGCGGAGACGGCGGAGATGCTGGCCTCCATCAACGCGTACCGCGCCGAAAACGGGCTGGAGGCGTTGACCATCGACGCTCGACTGGTGGCTGCTGCCAATGTGCACTCGAAAGACCAGGCCACGCACTGCACGATGACGCACGACGGCACCGACGGATCGGAGCCTTGGGACCGAATGGAGGACCAGGGCTACGACTGGACTGTGGCGGCGGAGAACGTGGCTGCTGGCCAGACCAGTGTGTCCGCCGTTATGACGTCGTGGTGGAACTCGGCGGGCCACCGCGCCAATATCCTCAAGGACGACGTGGTGAACGTCGGCTTTGCCTTGGCCGCCAACGACGCCTGCAGCGAGTACAAGACCTACTGGACGCAGGACTTCGGCGCCGAGTAAGCTGGTGACGGGCGGATTGGTGTCTTTTAACGAGGAGGGTCGGCTGCAGTGTGTCATCATCTGGGTGCTGGGTGCTGCGTCCGTGTGTCGTGTTGCAGTTTTGCTTGTGGAAAAAGACCCACGCACCCTTGATAGTTTTGTTGAGAAGCTTTTCGACCCACGCTTGTTGTGTGTTGGTCATGTAGTAATTCGGTAGTAACGTAATGGAGTCACGAACGAAGTGGCAATAACACGGATGTTGATTGAGAGTGTCGTGGTCTTACATTGATCGATGAGTACGCATCGCACCCACTCCACGTCTTCTTGACGATACCTAGTACTCAGTACAGTAGTAGTACACCGATAGCAGCAGCGTCCATTTCAAAGGCAGAACGCGCTCACCATCGAGTTTGCAGTCAGATCCTCACCGGAAGCTCAAGCTGCGCTGCAAATTTCCGTCGCTCCGTACGAAGAAGAATGATCGTGATCTGCGTGATGGTGCTCGGGCTCGCACTTCTCGCAGCAGAAATACACCGTCGCAGCTCGTGATAGTCTCGCTGCGTACTGCATGAGCGGGATTCCGATCCCCAGCAGCAAAATCGTAGACAGCAGGAACACCAGGAGCCCCACAGCCCCATGGAACTTGTCCCCCAGACCCCCGCGTGAGATGGCGCCCACAGGCAGCGAGAAGGCGATGGACAGCACGAGACTGCTGAGCATCCCAACCAACGCCTTGGCCGACACGAAGTACAGCGTCGCGCGTAGAGCTGGCTGCGAGAACCTGTTGAGGTCGGGGACGAGACGCTCGACGCTCGTCTCGCCGCACGCCCGCGCGCTGGCGTGGGAGCCTCTGGTCAAGCTCTTCATGGAGATGCGCTCCTCTGGCAAGGCGACGAAGTTGACGAGCGCAACGTCCAGCTCTGCCAGCACTGCCACGAGGCAGAGCACGAGGCGGAAGAAGACGAGGCCGAGGCAGCAGAGCGGCGTCAAGAGGACGGAGAGCAGCGCGCCGC
>JAHQIV010001269.1:0-12714 GCA_030463285.1 Phytophthora europaea
TCTGCCCTAAAACTTACCAGATTCGGAAGTTGCAACAATACAACTCGCTTCTGCAGGTTCGTTAATAATGGGAGGGTCTCAGCCATCCTAATGTCGCTTGTGGACAACAGCACCAACAATGCCGCCGAAGTGGTTCGTGTTCGCAGACTCGGCGATCACACCTCTTCGAAAAAGCACGACGCAATGACATCGATCGCGATAGAAGTCGCCAGCACGCCTACCAAATTCATACCATAACTAGCAGTGGATAACCATGCTGTGCCTTTGTGGATTATAAGCACCACAAGCGCAGCTCTCCACTTCTTGATACCAGTTTGAACTCCATTTTGTTTGAGGAGAACGTCCACCGCGTTGAGCAACGTTGAATTCACTCGATAATCTTGATCATTGTCGGTCAATACGTGCGCGTAATTCGTAGCCGTCTCCCGCCTCCAGCGTGCGAGTTCGTTGTCAAGACGTGTGCGTTGATACTCGTACACATCCTGCCTAACGCGCTCCGGCAACTCTTCAATGTTTGATAGCAGTGCTGCCACTTCACTTGAGCAGACCTCCATGCGCTTCTCCACAAATTCTTCGTGACGCTTACGTAGGGATGTAGTGGCCTCCCTCAAACGGTTCTGGAACTCCTCCTCATGTTTGCTAAGCTGATCTTCAAAAGCTTCCTTTTGTTGCTGAAGCTGGTAAATCATCTCGTCGTGCTGTCTGTTGCGCTGGTTTTCTGAATCAGTTTCCATATCAAAAACCTTCTCCTGCAGCTCATGAATGCTCTCATACAAACTGGATAAATTGTAGTGCAAAGGTGCATCTCCAGAAGAAGTTTCCAGCGCATGTAACTCGCGAGTGTCCACACTGGAAGCAGCTTGGCAGTGAACATCATCTCGTAGTCTCCCAAAATCTCCTTGATCAGACTCTTGACTGAATTGTCCAAGTAAGTGCACTGGAAATCTGATGGGTATTCCGCTGCTAGTCGATCGTAGACCTTGGCGTCTCGGTCTCGAAGGCAATAGCAGTGCACACGCCACCCAGCGTCAAAATACTTGTCGACGCCATGCAGCACCGAGCCAGCCACTTTGCCAGCCACAAGCACCAGTGTCTTGAATTCATCCGTGTCACCATCGCGTTTGGGCTTGGGTAGATGCCCGAGGGTCCGATGTTTGGACGCGCTCTTCGGCCTCATATCCCAACCAGCAGCCTGAAAGGCTTCCACGTCCTTGAGCTTCAAGTGGTAATAGCTCCCGTGGAAGTACGTGGTCGCTCGGGTGGGATACGACAGCAGCTCCGTGAGCTTGTGTGCACTTATGGGAGAATGCTTCGATAGCTCTGCATATGAAAATTCTTTCGAGTGCGAGCGCATGTAGGCGCACACGTCTTGGTTTAGAGCATCGAGGTCGGCGTAAATGTACCGAGTCGACGGCATCACTTGGTCTCTCCCGAGGAATTTGGCAGAGTGCACCGGAAGCAAGTGATGCGCCACAAGAAGCTCCGAGAGAGAGAGAGAGAGAATTTGTCGCATCCGCCACGGTCTCAGCATCGAATGCTTGAGACTCAACAGCCGATGCCTTGTCCTAGCAACTGGTAGGCCAGGGTGGGGTGAGCAGTTCATCGTGCATTACCAACCGCTGCGTCTAACGGGTGAGACCCCCTTCTGTTTGTCTGTGTGTCTATGATCTGCCTTCAACGTGTACATGTATGCGCACGCACTTTAGGTGCACTTCAACTTTGCTGCATGCACTCTGCATTAGTTAAACCGATGGTCTCTCTATCGGTTGTCTACAGACGCGCGGACTTGCCAGGACTGTTGGTCGCGCGCTCCGAGAACAGCGGCATCTTCTGCTTGAAGGCGGCGACGTCGCCGATCACCTCGACGTGGCCACTGCTAGTATCCGAGGTGCCAACGTCTTGGAACTGCTGTTGCAACAGCATCGCAGCGGCCAAGCCCGTGGACGTGAAAGCCGAAGTGCTGGAGCTAGAGACCTCGTCCGCGGCGAGCTCTGGGAACGGGTGCTTCGCGCCGTACAGACAGATGCTGAGCTTGCTGCGCTGCTCGCCGCCCACACCGATGAACGAGTCGAAGAACGCCAGCAGGTCGCGCGGCTGCAGAGTCAACACCACGGCGGCTACGCGCTGACGACGATCGAACACGAACGTCTCGTTCGCGATCTCGCGCCACGCGCGCATGGACTCCTCCATCTCGTGCTTGGGCTTCTCCAGCAACGCCTTCACGACTGCGTTCACCTGCTTGTGCCACGTCGCTGCGGACATATCCGCGATGAGCGCGCGGAAGCGAGCAACAAACAGCTCAATGCGCTGGTCCAGAAGCTGCGGCGACGCCACGTCCGACTGGATCAGGATGCGGAAGTAGTCCACGCCTTCTGTCCGCATCACACCCGAGAACACGAGGTATCCGAGCTGCTCTTGCGTGCGGAGCTGGTTGAAACACGGCTCCTTGAAAATGTGTGCAAAGAGCTCGAGACGCGCGCGAAGAGCCATTGTGCTGCCTTCCGTCTCACAGTCCAGTTGGTACAAGGTGCAGATCGCCGAGTTGAGGTTGGCTTCGTTCCATTCACGGCGCTGGAAACGGTACTCGCTTGCATCGGCGAGTTGTACGATGCGCGGCTTGGTGATCTGACTTGGGAAAAGTGGGAAGCTGCCGCCACCGGTACTTCTGTTTTTGCCAAAACCGAAATGTTGGAGGACTTGCTGCATCAATGGTGGTGCCGCGCTCTGCTGAAGGTTGCCGTAGAAGAAACCTTCCACGAACACCTGCTGGAAGATGAACTGACTGTGCGCTGCCAGGTCACTCAAGTTGAGGTGCTCGATCGCACGGATCTTGTCGTCCACGCTCCACTTTGAGATCTCCAGCAATTGGCTGCAGACGTGCACGGCGTGCTGGTATGGCTCGTCGAGGAAAAAGTTCTCGTACATGCGCTTTGTACGGTCTTTCACGCGCTCAAACACTGCTTCTTCGTACTTGTACTCGGGCTTGGTCATCTCCAGCATTTGCTCCAGTACCTTGCACAGCAAGATGGGGAGCTTGTGCGAGTAGCCACCCACGTGTAGTTCCAGAGCACGAGAGTTAAAGCCAATCTCGTACTCCATGCCCGCGAGTTCCGCGTCGTAGGATACTTCTGTAAGTTTGTCCTTCAGGCATCGCACGAAAAGACTAGTGAGAACTGCATGGTACGGGGTGGTAGACAGCGAAGGCGAGTAAAGCAAGAAATGAAGCATCAGCTTTGGCTTGCGAAACTGCACATCTGGCTTGTACCATAGGCGGCATTGTTCGTCCTGCTGAAGCAAAACTGGCGGAGACACTGCAACACCTTCATCGCTGGCTCCTAGTGACGAGGAGTCTGGACGAGGTGGTGTCACGATACGGAAGTCGCTGCAGATAAACTCATTGCGGTGGGGAAGCTTCAATGCCGCATTGGGGGGAGGTGACGTCCATCGCTGAACCAGTTTAGGGTCAAGAGGTCCTTCGGTGTACGGCGTCTGATACCACTTTTCAACGCTCTGCGTCTTGCCTTCGAACGTCTTGCTCACCACCGTGAGGCGCATTCGCTGCGGGATCAGCAGATCAAGCACTTTCTGAACCTTGTCCGCGTCGTACTCGTAGAGAACGTAGCCACCGGAGAGAATGTACTTGGGCGGGTAGCGGTGCATGACATTCGCCAAGTGGCTGGTGTAGTTGATGGGGCTCTCCTTGCTCTTGAAGCGGAAGTCCAGCAGCGCTAGATCCTGCGTCTCACGGAAAATCCACGGCTCGAACGGAGCTTCGCGCTGCAGAGTCTGCACGTACTGATACACTGCTTCCACGACGTCGTTCACCTTCTCAATACCGGCATCCGTAACGTCAACCTTGACGCAGAACAGTCCCCAGTCCTCATTATCACGGAAAAGTCCAGCAGACAGACCATTCGCCCACTTCTGAGCCTTCAAGTAGCTCAGAATCGATCCAGGACCTTCATGCCCCATCAGGTGTGACAAAATCTTCGTCGGCTTCGTCAGGAAGTCCCAGTGCAACGACGGCAGGGGCCACGAGATGTCAATAACGCGGAGGTCCTTCACCGGAGCCACGTGCACCACACGCGCCAGCCTCGACTCATCGAAAGGCACCGCGTCTCCGAACGTCGGGAAGCTGCGTCCCGTGTTCTTAATCCCGGAAAACAGCTCCTCCGCCCAGCTCTTGAGCGTCGCCAAGCTCTCCTTGCCACAGATCACCAGCTTCATGATGCTCGCGGAGTAGTACGCGGCATGGAACTCCAGCAGCGCCGCTCTCACGTCCACGCTCTTGTCCCTCGGAATCGTCCCCAGCGTCTCCATGTTCCCCGTGCCGAACTTGTGGAACGGGTGGGCCGGGTTCGAGAGCGATTTCTGCAGCTGGTACAGGCGTCGGTGGTCGTTCTGCAGGTTCTTAGCGTTCTCCGAGTTGACCGCGTTCATCTCTCGCTGCGTGGCCCCAGCGGTGAACAGTGGGGCCATGAAGAACTGCGAGAAACGGTCCAGCGCCTCGTGCAGGTGCTCGCTCAGCACGTCGAAGTAGAAGTTGGTGTGCATCTGAGACGTGGACGCGTTGCTGCGCCCGCTGTGCGCGCTCAGGAACTTCTTGTAGCTGTTCTCGTCCGGGTACTTGGCGGTGCCTAGGAACAGCATGTGCTCCAGGAAGTGCGCGAGGCCCGGCAGCGCCTCCGGGTCGCTCTGGTGCCCCACGTGCACGTCCATGGCGGCGGCGGCTTTCTCCGTCTTGGGGTCGGAGACCAGCAGCACCTGCAGCGAGTTACGCAGCGTAAAGGTTTCGTACTCGCGCTCGTCCAGAGCAGACACGTCCATGCCGTTGAGGGTCACGACAGACGCCATGGTGCACGCAGCCAGGAAGGAAGATGCACGGCCGCCGGTTATTGAGCAAGTGAACGTCATCATGGATGTCACTGAAACGGGGACTTAGTGACAGAGGCCTTCCGATAATTATATTGCGCCCCTAAAACTCTGGATATAAATATCCAGAGAATTGTTTTAGCATTCTAGTAGAATGCTAAAGATCCTGTATAAACACATAACTGGGCAGATGTGTAATTACCTGAAACTTTTGTATATACAAAGTCCATATGAAAATGACAAATAATCTAATAAATTGCCACATCCTATCCGAAAATGGTGAATGTTGCCCCAGTCGGCCTAGAACGACATTCAAACGACCTCACATGAATGTTGACCCAGTCGGACTAGAACAACATTCAAGCAACCTAGTGAGAATGCTCGTTGACCGCCAAGAACCAAACATCGATGAGGTCGGCGAAATTGCTGGATCGACGCTCCAGCAGACCACGGATATGACCTCGCCGATTTGGTTCTCATGCATTATGCCGGTTATCATTCACGTGGTGGCCGAGGATGTAGAGATTGACATGTACTCAAACGCGGCCAACTCTTGAACTCGACCAACTGCTTCGGCCAGCTGCTCAACTATGCTGTCGGTGCCGTCGTCGTCAAAACATCTCTGGGTACAAGCTGCCGGTCTTCCTTGGCGGTGTCATGTCTGCTCTGCTTCCTGGCGTTCGCACTCTTCCTGAATATCGAGGTGTACAGCTGGTAGGGGGCAGAACGCCTCGCTGGCGCGTACAATTTGGCGTTTGATGCAAAACTTCAGATCGAAAGACCTGCCAAACTAATATAGTAATACTTTATAAACGCCGTGAAGACTAATTGCCAGCTATTAGCCCATCCCTCGTTATCAAGCCTAATAGACAGGCCCCTTAGAATGCCTAAATGCTACCATGATACGAGTGGTATTCGTTTGGGCTCGAGGTCGAGCTTCAAATAGGCATCCCAAACAGCACAATTCCGATGAAAAGCAAATTAGGTATACCGACACGGGACATCCGTCTTTCCGCATTGAGTTCAGCCACAAGACGATGTCTTTCTCAGCAATGGCTGAAAGAATAGTTGCATCACCACTCCTGCGAAAGTTTTGTAGGTGCCCTTTACCATCGTCACACACCTGTTGAATGAAGCCGGCTTGATGCTTCCACTTCGATATTTGTTTCTGTTTTCTTTTTCGCTCGGCTTTTGTGATAGAAGGGTAAAACTCGTCAATTACAGCGCCTACCTTGGCTCCTGCTGCTAATCTGTCGAGCATTACACGCTTGTGGTTGTAGTCCACAGCTATGCGAGTGTATGTTCTGTCTTTTGCCGTCTCCAGTGATACGAGGTCGAGTCATAGCTAAAGCTATTGGAGAGTGAGAAGCTATACCATCCAACAACAGTTTGCCTATAATTCATCGGTGGAGGCTTCAGTTTAGGAGCCGGTCTATCGTGAACATATGCTAAAAATACTGCATCGGCATTATAAGTGAAAGTTCACTTAGGAAACGAGTTCGCTTAGGACAGGAGTAATACGGTATGCATTATTGTTGATTTATTATGTAGTGGGTTAAGTACGATTTAGTATAGCCTAGCCCGCGGGTGTGCAGGGTAGCGCAGACGGCGTCTCATTATGCTGAGATGCAGCCTTCTTGCTCGCGAGCTAGTAGTGAGTAATTAACAAGTACTATCGACCATGAGATCGGTGTATAAAGTTATGGTTAAAACTTCCTTGATCGTCAAAACGGCTTGTGCGACTTTTCAGCAATGTGGGAGGAATGAATATCAACGTCTTCCACGCACGTCAGGCTGCAGAAGCGTTCGGACATAATTGACGAATCAGATATTACTATCATCTCCTTTGCCGACCGCGGGCTACCAAGCCAGCAGACTATCTAGATATACTGCAAGTCACTGCTCATTATCCGTTCCAAGCTGAGCTAATACTTAAATATTATTTATTACGATTGTTAGCGTAAGACGTTGTCACCTTATTAGACAAAATTCAAACTACTATCAATCTTTGACCAATATTATACCCCAGTTCTGATCTACGCGCGTACACTTCATGCATCGCCTTTTCATTTGCACTTCAACCAAATAGATTTTATCATTTTGTATTTCTTCGACCTGTGTACTCTCCCGGAGCACCGCTCCGGGTCGCCTATTTTGTAAGTTGTTGAAAAAATGAATTACATTGTGGTCCCTTTTCGATTTGATGCACCTGTCGCCCCTGACGAAACGCGCGGCAGAAAAATTGTAGCTTACCAAAATCGGGTACTGAATCATACACCTGCTACCAAAATCGGGAGTTATTCGCACATCTATTTGAACACAGTAGCGTCTGAAAGATCGCAAATATTATTAGCTCGGGCCACAACAAAATACTTCTATAGTATCAATACCATAGACATACATTTGCAAGCCTCCTCGCTTTTGTACTCCGTCGCTGCTGCGGACATACTCCACGCAGACTCACGTGCGGAGGCCAACCATGTTTACGGAGGTCGAAAGAAGGCAAGCTGACATGAGATATCTGCACTAATATGTTGTAATGTGGATCCGTTCCTGGCCACTTGCCGGTGAGTAGGTGAAATGAAGACTGAATTAGTTGGAGTGTTAGCTGCTCTGCTTTCGAGCTCCTACCAACCCTCTCAGGTGCAAGCCTGTTCCCACTACGACCTGATATGCGCACCATCCCAGCTCTCTTGTCAAGCGCAACAGCTTGGGCCAGGTCTTATGCATTCCAACATAATACAATTGCAGTGTTGGCAGCTCTCAAAAAAGTGGAAACTGTAGTAGCAGTATTTTACTAGATTAATACTAGCGTACTGGTTTGTATTAAATTTTGTAATACCAATCCAAAGTATGGAAGTGTTCCGAGTGCAAATATACGGGTAACTATATATTGTGCATTGCATCTCGTACGAGTTGCTAGCGTTCTTCGAGCACGAGTTGCCACACTCGATGGGCTAGTTAGTGCAGGAGCTACAACAGTAAAATCTAGTATAGTCAGTGGCCCATGGCCAACGAAACCGACTTGTTTGGCACTTTCCCAGAGTCAGGGTATTGATGAGGATAAACCTTTGTAAACAAACATAAGTTGATACGAAGCATCCCGAAAAGATTGGAAGCAACGCGGTTGCTGAAAGGAGCCACGACAGAGCAATTTGGATGTAAACCTTCATCGTGCGGCTATAATTTTGGACCGACTCAAACTTATTTTTTGCGATTGTTCCAGAACAGCGCTAGCTTTCTCGATTCTACTAGCTGTATGTATTTCCTCAATACACTTTCAAGACTTGTGGGTTGGGGCAAGGCGAACCGATCATTTGTATTGAAGGCAAGCCTCAGCACGGATCTCGTTGAGAGGTGCTGAGGCAGCCCAGGGAGTGGTGTGGTGGGTGTCGCGCGCGTCGGTGCGGGTAGCGCGCTGGATGTCTCGGTCGCCGATGAGCTGCTTGCCCGGAGCGAGGAGAGACCACAAATGAATGTCTCGCCTACAAACTAACCTACGGCCAGATTCAGTGATGGAGCAAAACCTCACGTCGTCAATCGTAGGATATTGGACTTAGGGCGAAAACCGTCGGCTTGAATGGCAATCTACACTACCGTCTTGCTCGCTTGATCTGAGTTCATCTTGACCCACGACGTCTTTCCCGTTCTTGCGGAAAACACATTTTCCTTGCAGGAAATTACCCATTTTATGTTGCTTTACAATAATTCCTAGGCTAGCTGTAAATTACATGGCATGGAAAGGATGTTAGCAGTGCCCAGACCATGCCAAATCAAATTATTTTGCGTAACATGGGAAACAGCGGCTTCATAATGGAGTGTCAGCGTCACCACGCTCGACGCCGCATCTACCGACGTGCGTCGCAGAGCCGCTCAATGCGTCCCCACACACATGGTTATCCAAAATGAGCTGGATGCTTTCAAATAATGCTACATGGACACTAGTCGATGAGACGTCATTTTCAATACATGTAGATCCACGACAAGCTTCGATATGAAACACCGGATAGTCTCCGCGGGAAGCAATTCCCAATACACGGAAAGCACCTTGGCATTGCTGCAGCTCACAGTGCAGGGTGGGGAGCTCTACGAACGTGTCAAACTGCTTTTGGAGTGTCAGGCCCATCGTTTCGTTGTTAAAAGCTGGATCACGATACCTGTTTACCGGTAGGTACATGTAGCGCACGGCGGCTCTAGAAAACCAATCTTACTGGTAGTGCCTTCGGTTACGATTCGTAACTAACGAAGTGTACGTACAGCCCAAACAGGATTAATTCGGGGCACGCCATATGTGGCACACACGAAACAAAATTATGCAAACTTCAAGCTAAATAGTTTAATAATCTCAGAAATCGCATGCTTTCTCAAAATCCACAGAAAATAGAGGCTTTCGCGTTGAAATAGCCAACTATTCGATGATGCCGAAGAGATCAACGTTTTGGTTGACACATTGGCCTGGGTTTGAATCTCTGTTTTGCGTGTGGGTTTTGTGGTGCAGTGTAATATAGACTCAAGCGCAAGTTCTAACGTGTTGCATGCACCCATACCGCTACAGGTGCCTACGATAGCTTGAGGTTGATGTCGTTTGAGGTCGACAACTAGCAGTGAGCGGCGTAGATTAGTAGCGAGTACAGTAGCTGTGTGTATCCGATTCCGTACCGAGGTGAGTCTCGCTTCTTCGGTGCCACAGCAGCGGAGATTTTGCCGTGAGTACGGAGGAGGGCTGCTGCAGCGACCGAAAAAGCGAGACTGAGGGTGGTGGTGGCGGCCTAAGTCTGTTCGCTAGATTGATTGATAGTGATTTGAATGAACTTGACCTTTTTGGTTTGGAATTTCGGGAACTTTCCGCTACGGATAGTTCCTAGGAAATCAGTGGGTGGTTCCGCAATTGAATGTGTCACGCAGCTCAAGTATTTCAAGAACTGTTTCCGCTACCACTTCGGCTCACTGGTCTTCCGCGCTTTCATCGTCGTGGTGGTCCAGTTCAACCACGCTGCGTTGTTGTACTTGGGCCACCCTACAGAGGTCGAATCTCGTGCTAAATGTCGTGATGAAAGTCGTTCAGTGCTGTTTGTGGTGTGTGGAGAAGTGCCCCCCTCTTCTTATCCCAGTGACGAGTACGCGCTGAAGTACAAGCAGTCGGCCGTGTACTTACCCCCTGACGGAGAGAGGCTGGACAAGAACACCTCTGTGCTGCAAAACCGCATCGTGTTCCTGTTCGAAGGCGGTCAGTTCATCGGGCCAGGCATTTGCATCGGCCACAAGAGTAGGTGCTGATTGTTAGTGCACGTGCAGTAGATAAGAGTATAACGTGCTTGCCCCAGCAGCGCTCGTGAAGAACACGTTCGGCCGCGGAGATCTGATCATGGAGACGATCAGCATGACGCCGCTCGTGTTC
Organism: Phytophthora europaea; assembly: GCA_030463285.1. Classification (NCBI taxonomy): domain Eukaryota; phylum Oomycota; class Peronosporomycetes; order Peronosporales; family Peronosporaceae; genus Phytophthora; species Phytophthora europaea. Next base: position 10,271 of record JAHQIV010001269.1, read on the forward strand.
AGCGTGGGGGAGTTCCTGCGAGACGACGAGATCGATGTCGTCTTGGAGCTGCCAATGCCGCACTTGGCACCTTCGGGCGTGACGCTGCAGGACGGCCACGAGAACCGCCCGACCACGGACTGGCGCACAAGCACGACATACTGGCTGGAGTCATCGAGTCACCCGGTGGTGCAAGACATCGACAAGCGCACGGCAGACCTCGTCAAGGTGCCAATCAGCCACGACCACGGTCTTCTGGTAGATGTCGGACGTGGCCAAGGGTCATAGCTTTTGCTCGTCGGCCAAGGACGCGTTCAAAATCTTGCTGGGCAACATCGCGAAAGTAGGCGCCGTCTCCACCGTGACGTTCCGGCTCGTAGGCACCGGCAAAGCGGCCGTCGCACTGAGCTGCGCCATGGAAATGTGCGCCTACGGTGTGGGAGGAGCCCACGAGTTGTCGTTCCCTCTGGCGCTCATGCTACTGGCGCTGCTGCTGGGCTGGTTTGTGGCATATACGCTGGTCGGAGTGTACGAGATGGCTGTCGACACGATCCTCCCCTGCTTCTGCGAGGACCAGGAGCTCAACAAGGCATCGGGCCAGTACTTCATGAGCGACTCGCTCAAGAAGTTCGTAGCCAGCGTCCCCCGGCCACAAGCCTGCCCACGCCGAGTCTCCCTCCAGCGTCGACGTCCAGATCGACAACCCGTAAGCGTATCAACCACCTACCACTTTACACGTGCATCAATGTTTCCGTTCCAAGCTGAAGTTATAGATAGGGTCCTCAATTCAAGTCAGTTCTCAGTCTGACCATGTGAACGCAGCATTTCAAGAATGCTGTATGACAAGCGCTACCAGACCATCCCTCTAGTCAGGTGCGGCTATAATCCCGGCGCGCACTGTACAGTGATATTTGCTGGCTGGGAGCACCATAGTACAACAGTAAATCGTTATGATACTACGCTGTTACCAAATATCCAGAGCTTCCCGGGCCAAGCACGGCATTAGTATAATAACGTTTTAGCATTCTTGTAGAATGCTAAAACGTTATAGAATGATTCTACCAACAGGCTGAAATAATATATTGTATTGGAGTTCGATTCGTAGAAATAAATTAACTATTGTGATACTGTTTTTGGGTTCGACTTTCGATATTTTTACTTGGGATTTGTATGTACTGTATTTGCTCTTGACACATAATAAATAATTGAGATTCTTTCGTTGCCGGCTGAAAATAAGTTACTTACCGGGAGATATTGTATTGGAACTTCAATATTTCGGAAGGCCTGCAAATTCAAGTTGTTCATGAAGAAACGAAGTAGCTACGCTCGGTCTCCCAGCTCCCTGTGACACAAAAGTTATTTGGGAGTGGCAAATTCTTACTGTCCGCGTGGTGGACGATCCACCTAGTTGCTCCCAGGAGTGATCTCAGGAACTTTTAAGAACGAGTCAAAGAGTAGTATCGAGAAATACCTGCCTCGTTAAACGGAGCGATGCCCTGACAAAAGATTGCTCTGGAGAAGCTCGAAAGAAAAATGCCTTCCTAGATCATGGTGTGGTTGCAGATGTTTCGGTGCGGCCGTGCTGCAGCAAACACGACGCAGATAGATACAAATACTGCCCTATCCACGGCAAATTTTCCCTGACTCTTTCGCGGCAGTCGCTTGACTGAAAATGTGCACATGTGAGCCTGAGCGCCGCTCATTGCACAACACTACAGCAGAGATAAAGAATGTTTCTGGATGCCCAATGTACCGACCCAACAAGGCCGTCGCAAGCGGCTTCCTGGCTGGATACCGGCGGTGTTGCGGTACGGAGTGTGACCCCATCACGACGTCAATCACGGACGATTTCGCAGATCGAATAAGGGTAGCCATCTTCCCAAACGCAGGTTATTCATTCTCACATCTGCTATCATTAGGGAAACCGAATCTCATCCATCTCGTGTGGTGCACACGACCAATAAAAATCATTTGTGGTAGGTTTTTTTCTCCGGCGTGGTCTCCCCTCCCACATTTTTCCCATTTCAGACAAGGCCGTGCCCACAACCGCACGACCCCGCGAGACTCGTCTCTTAGTGTTGTTGCCCCCACTCCCGAGAAAGACTCCGCGCCGAGGCCAGCTCCACTCCGTCAGTCCCTCAGCCAGTCGCCCATGTCTAGTCGGAGGCCGTCGTCGCGTACGTCAGCGACCTCTCTGCTCCTCCCTCACCCCCTAACACTCTCTCTGTGCATATCTCGCCAGGCACCACGAGTCAGAGTCAAAGTCAGAGCCAGAGCTCCAATGGCAAGACGCGCATCAAGGCCAAGCGGCGATACCTGCTGAAGGTGACGCCCATCGAGGCATGGGGCCTGCTGCCGGCCGAGTCCGGCCGCGCGCGCAACGCGTACTGCACCATGGTGCTGCTGGACGAGAACAAGCGCGAGATCAAGGGTGAGAAGCAGCGCACGCCGCCCATGCGCCAGAC